>CAUYQV010171545.1:0-21573 GCA_963574575.1 Galagoides demidoff | reverse complement strand
CATCCTATAAGGGTACATGTAAATCTCTCTAAATGTAGAATATAAATGTGTCAACACGATAACTAAGAAAAAGACATGAAGACTGTGTTAACCAGTTGGATGAAAGTATTTCAAATTGTATACAGAAATAGTACACTGTACCCCGTGATAGTATTAATGTACACTGCTATGATTTAATAAAAAAAATAGTATAGAAGAGTTATCATAAACTTATTTACATGAAAATACGTTTGTATTGTATGATAAAAAGTAATCATATTTTATTTACCAAAAAATAGTCTAGAACTATTTTTACGTATTTATTATGAAATTATTTTCTTTTTTACTTAGTGGGTTAACTTATGAACCATCCTTTAAAACTTTAAAACTTTTGCTTTAGTCCCAGAAATCCTGGATAGAAAGCACTTTGACCAAGAGGGAATGTGTATATATTATACCAAGTTCCAAGGACCCACACAGGTAAGCATGCTATTGTTTCTTCTGGGATCCTCTAGAAGTTACATGTAAATTGTATTGCTGAAGGGATTGGGAGAAGGAAACAGCATTAATGAGATAATCAATATTTTGGAGTTCTTTTCCATGACCCCAGACAAAGCCTTACTTTGTTGCCCAGGCTCTAGTGCTATGGCATCAGCCTAACTCACAGCAACCTTTCAAATGTCTGAGTTTGAGCGATCCTCCTGCCTTGACCTCCTGAGTAGCTGGGACTACAGACACCCATCATCACTCCTGGCTAATTTTTCTGTTTTTAGTAGAAATAGGGTCTTGCTCTTGCTCAGGCTGGTCTTAAACTCCTGAGCTCAGTCAATCCTCCTGCCTCAGCCTGCCAGAGTGCTTGGATTATAGGCAGTACCACGCACTTGGCCTGTATTTTGGAGTTCTTAAGGACATATATAGCATAAACCTCTTCTTAAAGTGTTGTTGCCCCATTCTTAGATCATGCTAATATATGGCAGTTAAGGCTCTCTTTTTGTAACTATTTCACTGATGTTGAGAACTTAAAGATGTTTATATATTTTGGGGGCATCTACGTACTCAACTGAAGAAATCCATATGAACCTAAATAGTCACTCTTTTTGCCAGTGTATGAATATAGATCAGCATTTACTGGAAAATTTATCAGAGAATGATAGTGGGCATCCCTAATCATTCTTTTGGTCTTTAAAATGCCTTTTGACAGGCTGGGTGTGGTAGCTTACACCTATAATCATAGTACTCTGGGAGGCAGAGGCAGGAGGATCTCTTGAACTCAGAAGTTGAAGTCTAGCCTTAGCAAAGTGAGACCCCTATCTCTACTAAAAATAGGAAAAATAGCTGGACATTGTGGCAGGTGCCTATATTCCCAGCTATTGGAAAGCTGAGGCAAGAGGATCTCTTGAGTTGGAGGTTGCTCTAGCTCAGCTGATGCCACAGCATGCTAACATGAGTAACAGAATGAGATTATGTCTCCAAAAAAAAAAAAAAAGGCTTTGATAATATAAATTATTTATTTACATGTTATTCTTCTTTGTATCATTCTAATTTTAGGGTATGCTGTCCAGGCTAGTACAGATAATAGAAATAATATAAAGGTAGAGGATGTTAACTAAAATTCAAGAAAAAGTTGAGTATTTACTTAATAAATACCTTTGCTAAAATTGCTTTTTCCTGAGGCTTAAAAATAGAAAAAATATTAAATAAGAAAATCCAATATACAGTTACTTCCTATCATCTAGAGCGCTTCTCTCCATAGGTACTTAGAATACAATTCAAATTAATTGGCAAAGGTATTTATAAGATTTGTGCATCTTCTTATATTTCCTGTCTCCTATCAGACCTTGTTCTCTATTCAGTTACCTTCCCTGTAATCTTATTATTAATGTATTTTTTATGTTATAGAACACGTTGCTGTTTTTGTTCATAGTGGGTACTCAGTAAATATTGATGGATCTCTCACATTACAAACACATTTTTGTTGTAAATGTAATGTACGTGATAAACTTTGAAAACTTACGAGATGTAGAAATATGGCTCAGTTTCAGTATATCAAGACAGTCTTTTTCTTTCTTTCTTTTTTTTTTTTTTTTTTTGGTAGAGACAGAGTCTCACTTTATAACCCTCGAGAGAGTGCTTGGGCTCAAGTGATTCTCTTGCCTCAGCCTCCCGAGTAGCTGGTACTACAGGCACCTGCTACAACACTTGCCTATTTTTTTGTTGCAGTTGGCTGGGGCCAGCTTTAAACCCGCCACCCTTGGTATATGCGGCTAGTGCCCTACCCACTTAGCCACAGATGCTACCCTTTTAATTTTTTCTTAGAGATGGAGACTCCCTGCTTGTGACTCTTCCTGCACCATCATACCTGAGATAGTCATTATTAACATTTTGCTGGATTTACTGTTAATCTTAGTGCATGACTTTCTGTTTTGCTTCATTCACTCTATGTGTAGAATGATGTACCTGTTCTCTAACAGATTGTTATAGTAAATGTAATTTTTCATATTTATAAGAATAGTAATATTCTGCTAGTGTATATACCACAGTTCATAGATCTATTTTTTTTTTTTTTTGGAGGGACAGTTTCACTCTGTTGGCTGGGCTAGAGTGTCTTGGTCTCAGCCTACCTAATAGCAACCTCTAACTCCTGGGCTCAAGCAGTAGGTGCCTGCCACCATCCCCAGCTAGTTTTTCAATTTTTAGTAGAAACTGGGTCTTGATCTTGCTCAGGCTGGTCTGGATCTCCGGAGTTCAAGCAATCCACCCACCTCAGCTTCCCAGAGTGCTGGGATTATAGATGTGAGCTGCCGTGCCAGGCCCTTAAAATAATTTTTAAAACTTTTTATAATAAAATGACTTCTTATATGTTTTTACTGTGAACTATCCATTTATCTAGTTTTTCTTTTTTATATTAGATTTTTAATGATGTATTTGGGTGAGCTTTTTATATATATTAGGGGAAACTAACCTTTTACAAATACATTTTTCTTAGTTTATTTATTAGTGGCAGATTTTTGCTTCATATGAATGTATTTCTGTAGTTTCTATATTTCATATCATAATTAGTTGCATTTAAAATATAGAAATTGATTTTTAAATAGTCATTGGAATATACATGATACATGGTATCTGCTAAAAGTTTAACTGTGTAATTTTCCTTGTTTTGTACCTTTTTTTTTTTTTTTTGGAGATAGAATCTGACTCTGTTGCACAGGCTAGAGTACTGTGGCATCATCCTAGCTCACAGCAACCTTAAACTCCTGGGTTCAAGCGATCTTCCTACCTCAGCCTCCTGAGTAATTGAGACTAAAGGCATAGCAACAATGCCCAGCTAATTTTTTGCCCTTTTTTTTTTTTTTTTTCCAATAGAGACAGGGGTCTCTATCTTACTCAGGCTGGCCTTGAACTTCTGACCTCAAATGATCCTATTGCCTTGGCCTCCCAAAGTGCTAGGATTACAGATCCTTTGCCTGACCTATTTAGTACTTACTTCTATGATAGGTTTTAAATAGTTCAGATTAAAATAAGAAAAATTTTACCTTGAAATAATTTATTTACCTTTTTGTGTCTTATAGATGCCTTCCAGGATGTCAAATTTGTCAGCAACTTGTCAGGTAAGTTTAATTACATTGTACAGATTTTGAAAAATAAACAAAACTGATCTATTAGAAACATTAGTAGAATGTTACTGCCTTTCTTTTAAATAAAAGAAGGGATAAAATGCACTTATTATTTTAGATGGGTACTTTACCTAGGTGAAGAATCAGACAAGGCTTTTTGAAACTCAGGTGAAGCTACCTGAGCAAAGTTCTAAAATTGAATCTGAGTTAGTTCGACAAAGATTGCAAAAAAGGGGCTTTAGGCAGCAAGAACAGGATGTGAGCAGGTCTGACAGTGAAGGACATTATGATTGTGGGAGGTAAGATGGAGATATAAGAGATGAGTCTTGAAGTAAGTGCTAAACCATCTAAGTGTTTTGTGTACTATAACACCTACTTTCAATTTCTTTTTCTTCTTTTTTTTCTTTTTTTGAGACAGAGTCTCACTTCGTCACTCTTGGTAGAATGCCGTGGCGACATAGCTCACAGCAACCTCAAACTCCTGGGCTTATGTGATTTTCTTACCTCAGCCTCCCAAGTAGCTGGGACTACAGGCACCTACCACAACGACCAGCTATTTTTAGAGATGAGCTCTCACTCTGGCTTAGGCTGGTCTCCAACCTGTGAGCTCAGCTGCCTCTGCCTCCCAAGTGCTAGAATTACAGGCGTAAGCCACCACGCCTGGCCTTACTTTCATTTTCATATTAAAAGGATATTACATAGACGAATAACATGCCAAATTTTTTTTCTGTAAAACAATTGGCATTTTAAGATTGGATTAGGAGGAAAAAAAAAATACTGGTTCAGAAAGTTTTATAGTAATTATGGCAAAAATGAGAACCTGAATTAAGATAATGGTATGACAATAAAGAGAAGTAGATAGATTTGAAGAGATTAATAAGAAATGTGTTATGATTTGGTGGATGTGAGGAAAAGGGATTTTATTTTTAGAGACAGTAGAGTGCCTTGGCATCATAGCTCATAGCAAGCTCAAACTCCTTGGCTTGAGCAATCCGCTTGCCTCAGCCTCCTAACGTAGCTGGGACTACAGGTTCCTACCACAATGCCCAGTTATTTTTCCCCACAGTAGAGTTTCATAGGAAAAAGGGGACGATTTGAGCATGATACCTAGATTTCCTACTTGGGCTACTGAGTTAATGATTATATTCATTAAGGTCTGTTGAAATATAAGAGGAAAAGGAGAAAGTCTCTAGTTGGCAGGGTAGGAGCAGAAGTGCATAGAACGAGCTTATTTATGAGAGATACTGATTTTATTTTTTTTTAAAGAAACTAAAAGGGGAAGACTGAAGTCTTTTGTATTTGCCACTATATTTACTATCTCCAGTCCTATTTGTTCCTTCTTATAGATGGGAGGTTCCATCTGATGTCCCTTCCTTCAGGAGGCCAAAGAGCTTCCTTTAGTATTTCATATAGTACAAGTGTACTGGAAATGAATTTTCTGAGTTTGACCTACCTGAAAATGTTTGTTTTACTTTTGTATTTGAAAGATATTTTCACTGGATAGAGAATTTGGGATTGAGTTTTCTCTTTTCCTCACATCTACCAAATCAAGAACTTCCAAGATGTCATTATTATTTTATCTTCTAGTTTTGTGTCTGGTGAGAAGGCGCCTGTCACTAATGTAGTTGTTTCACTTTGTGCAGTAGGTCTTTTTTTCATCTGGATACTTTATTATTTATTTATTTATTTTTAGAGACAGAGTCTCACTTTATCGCCCTTGGTAGAGTGCCATGGCATCACAACTCACAGCCACCTCCAACTCCTAGGCTTAGGCAATTCTCTTACCTCAGCCTCCCAAGTAGCAGGGACCACAGGCACCTGCCACAATGCCCAGCTATTTTTTGTTGCACTTTGGCCAGGGTCAGGTCTGAACCTAGCACCCTTGATATGTGGGGCCAGCACCCTACCCACTGAGCGACAGGTGCCACCCTTTAAAAATTTTTTTTAAAGAGACAGAGTCTCACTTTGTTGCCCTTGGTAGAATTCAGTGGCGTCACAGCTCACAACCTCCAGCTCTTTGGCTTAAGTGATTCTCTTGCCTCAACCTCCTGAGAAGCTGGGACTACAAGTGCCCGCCACAACACCCAGCTTTTTATTTTATTTTATTTTATTTTTTGTTGCAGTTTGGCCAGGGCCAGGTTTGAACCCGCCACCCTCAGTATATGGGGGCCAGCGCCCTACTCACTGAGCCACAGGTGTCACCCTCATCTGGTTACTTTAAAGGTTTTTCCCTCTGTACCCTTGTTTTTAACAGCTTGTATATAATGTGCCTGAGTGATTCTCTTTGTGCTTATTCTGCTTGCATAAATATCTGCATGTTCAAAATTTTGGGAAGGTTTCATTGTTCTTTTTGAGTCTCACTTTTTCACCCTGGGTAGAGTGTCATGGTGTCATAGCTCAAAACAACCTCAAACTCTTGGGCTTGAGCAATCCTCTTGCCTCAGCCTCCTGAGGAGCTGAGACTATAGACAAATGCCACAACACTTGGCTAGTTTTCTGTTTTTATAGATGAGGTTTCACTCTTGATCAGGCTGGGCTCAAACTTCTGAGTTCAAGCAAATCACCCTCCTTGGCTTCCCAGTGTGCAGGGATTATAGATATGAGCCATCACCCCCAGCCTCAGTTACTGTTCTTTTTTTTTTTTTAAAGACAGAGTCTCACTTTGTTGCCCTCGGTGGAGTGCTATGGCATCATAGCCCACAGCAGCTTTCAGCTCTTGGGCTTAGGTGATTCTCTTGCCTTAGCCTCCTGAGTAGCTGGGACTACAGGTGCCTGCCACAATACCCAGCTATTTTTTTGTTGCAGTTTGGCTGGGAACAGGTTTGAACCCACCACCCTCAGTATATGGGGCCAGTGCCCTACTCACTGAGCCCAGGTGCTGCCTTCAGTTACTGTTCTTAAACTTTTTTTCTGCCCCATTCCCTTGTCCCTCTGGAATTCCAGTTACATATATGTTAACACTTATGTTAGATTGGTTGATACTTTTCATGGGTTACAGAGGCTCTATTATTTAACATTTTTCTGTTTACTAATTTAGGTAATTTCTGTTGATCTATCTTCAGGTTCATTAATTCATATTTCTACAGTCCCTAATACTCTGTTTTACCCATCTAGTGAATTTATTCACACATTACATTTTTCAGTTCTAAAATTGCCGTTTGATTCTGTTTTATACCTAGCATTTCTCTTCAGAGATGCTCTATCTTTACCTCCATTAGGGCCATCTATTTTTCCATTCCTAGAAGTTCTTCAGCATTTTTTTTTTCCTTTTAAGAGACACTGTTGAGCAGCACCTGTGGCTCGGTAAGTAGGGCACTGGCCCCATATACTGAGGGTGGTGGATTGAACCCGGCCCCAGCCAAACTGCAACAAAAAAATAGCTGGGTATTGTGTGGGGCACCTGTAGTCCCAGCTACTCAGGAGGCTGAGGCAAGAGAATCACCTAAGCCCAAGAGCTAGAGGTTGCTGCTATGACGCCACAACATTCTACCAAGGGCAACAAAGTGAGACTTTGTCTCTATAAAAAAAAAAGAGAGACAGTGTCTGTCTTGTTTTTGTTGTTTGTTTTTTTGAGACAGAGTCTCACCTTGTCACCCTTGGTAGAATGCTGTAGCTTCACAGCAACCTCAAACTCATGGGCTCAAGTGATTCTCTTGTCTCAGCCTCCCAAGTAGCTGGGACTACAGGCACCTGCCATAACTCTCAGCTAAGTTTTTAGGGAGATGTCTAGCTCTGGCTCAGGCTGGTCTTGAACCTGTGAGCCTGGGCAATCCACCTGCCTTGGCCTTCTAGAGTGCTAGGAGTACAGGTGTGAGCCACCATGCCCGGCCCTAGCATCTGTCTTGTGACCAGGCCAGAAGGCTGGAGTGCTGTGGCTCAGTAACAGCTCACTGCAACCTCAAATTACTAGGCCCTTTTTTTTTTTTTTAAAAGAAACAGTCTTGCTTTATTGACCTGGGTAGAGTGTCATCGCATCACACAGCTCACAGCAATCTCCAACTCCTAGGCTTAGGTGATTCTCTTGCCTCAGCCTCCCAAGTAGCTGGGACTACAGGTGCCCACCACAACACCCGGCTCAAATTCCTGGGCTTTAAGTCTCCCGGGTAGCTGGGACTGTAGGCACCCGCCACATTCCCCCTCATTTTTCTATGTTTAATAGAGATAGGGTCTTACTCTTACTCTTGCTCAGGCTGGTTTCTTAATTCTTGAGCTCAAGTAATCCACCTTGGCCTCCCAGAGTGCTAGGATTATAGGCATGACCCACAGTACTCTGCCTAGTGTCATTTTCTGGTAATTCTGTCACCTCTTGCAGTTCTGGACTTCATTTACTGATTGGTGAGGGTGGAGGGGAGTGTTAGATTTTTCTGCATCTTTGCACACATGGAAATTTTTGATGGGTGCTGCACACTGTGAATTTTTTTGTTTTGGGATATTAGATTTTGTTATTTTTTATACTGGGGAGTTTAGGACTTGAGCATGCATTTGAATCGGTTTGATCCTTTTGAGTCTTGTTCTTACACTGTGTCAGGGCATGGACTATCTAGGTCTTATTTAGTCCTTCTAATTAAACAGTATTGTTCTGAGGACCGTCATAGGCTTTGTATTATGAGATCTCTGCACTCTAGCTGGTGGGAACATAAATTGTTTCCTGTCCTTTATGAGGTTCAGGAGTTGTTTGGCCTTGTGGTATCTAGTAATTCTTACCTTCACCTTAAGTGATATATTTTCTTTTTTGTTTGTTTGTTTTAGAGACAGAGTCTTACTTTATCACCCTTGGTAGAGTGCTGTAGTGTCACAGTTCACAGCAACCTCCCAACTCCTAGGCTTAGGCAATTCTCTTGCCTCAGCCTCCCGAGGAGAATAGCTGGAACTTACAGGCACCTGCCACAGTGCCTGGCTTTTTTTGTTGTTGTTGCAGTTTGGCCGGGGCCAGGTTCAAACCTGCCACTCTCCCTGTGTGAGGCTGGTGCCCTATCCAGTGAGCCACAGGCGCCTCCCTGAGGTGATATAGTCTTATGCATACTTGAGGAAACTCCCCTGTAGATGTTTGGACAGAGGAGTTCCCTCTTCTTTTTGTTTTCTAACTAAGAAACTCTAGCTGCCTTGGCTTCTTCAAACTCAAATCTGATTTAAGATTTTTATCAAATCATTGAGACTGCCTGATTCCATTGGGTCTCTCATGTATGACATCCATCTTTCTTTCTCTGGCCACAGGCAACTATGGGGACCACCTTTTTGTCACTATATAGGTTCATTTGCATTTTCTCAAATTCTGTCTACATGGACTTATATAAATATGTATTTTTTGATATCTGGCTTTCACTCAGCATGGTTATTTTTGAGATTCATCCATGTTATAGCATATATTAGTGGTTTATTTCTTTCTGTTACTGAATATTATTTCTATACATGGCTATATCAAGCCCCACATTAAATTTAGATGATGACCTCATCTTATACTGATGTATTTATACTATTTCAATGCTGTGGTAAATACTGATTTATTGATATTTTAAAGTCAAACAATTTTTATACTCTTCATTCATCCATTTAAATTTACTTTTTCATTGTAATTTTTTGAATGGTCTTTTAACAATGTCACTTTTTTTTTTTTAGGTGTTTTTGTGGTCGCTTGGTCAAGCAACATGCTTGTTTTACTGCAAGTCTTGCCATGAAATACTCAGATGTGAAATTGGGTGACCATTTCAATCAGGCAATAGAAGAATGGTCTGTAGAAAAGCATACAGAACAGAGCCCAACTGATGCTTATGGAGTCATAAATTTTCAAGGGGGTTCTCATTCCTACAGAGCTAAGGTATGTCAAGTTTTATATACTGTTTTTACTTTTTATCTTGTTTACATAATAAATACTTATCTCACAATTTTTTGGGGGGGGTATTTTTGGGGTTTTTTGTTTTGTTTATTGAGACAGAGTCTTTGTCACCCTCACCAGAGTGCTGTGTTGTCATAGCTCACAGCAACCTCAAACTTTTGGGCTGAAGTGATTCTCTTGCCTCAGCCTCCTGAGTAGCTGGGACTACAGGCGTCCAGCTATTTTTAGAGACAGGGTCTCAGTTCTAGCTTAGGCTGGTCTCAAACCCATGAGCTCAAGCAATTCACCTGCCTTGGCCTCCTACAGTGCTAGAATTACAGGCTTATCTCACAGTTTATATGGCATTATCACAAAAAATCTCAGTCATTTCTTTGCATACTTTAAAGTTCTTTGTATAGGTGCATGGAACCACAGAATTATACCTTTTTGGTGGCTTGAACTTTTTTTTTTGGGAGACAGAGCCTCAAGCTGTTGCCCTGGGTAGAGTGCTGTGGCGTCACAGCTCACAGCAACCTCTACCTCCTGGGCTTAAGCGATTCTTTTGCCTCAGCCTCCCAAGTAGCTGGGACTATAGGAACCTGCTACAATGCCTGGCTGTTTTTTGGTTGTACTTGCCCATTGTTGTTTGGCAGTCCCAGGCTGGATTTGAACCTGCCAGCCTTGGTGTATGTGGCTCATGCCCCAGCTGCTGAGCTCTAGGCCCCGATCTTGGATTGAACTTTATATCATAAAATGTCTTCTGTTTCTTTTCTTTTTTTTTCTTTGTTGGACAAAGTCTGCTTTTTCTGAAGTCAGTGTAGCTAAACTTCCTTTTTGCTTTTACCTTTTTTTTTATGTTTAAGAGGTTATCTTTTAAGCAGCATTTAGTTTTAAAATATTTAGTCTGTCATGTATTTGAGTTTAAATTTGCTATCATGTAGTTATCAATTGGTGTCACTTTTTTGTTCCATTTTCTTTTATCTTTTTGGATTAAATACTTTTTGTTTTCTTCCTTCTTTAATAGTTATACAGTCATCCTTTGGTGTCTGTGAGGGATTGGTTCTGGAATCTTCCCTCAGGTACCAAAATCTGTAGTTACTTATTGTTTTTGCATGTCACTTATGCACATCCTCTTATATACTTTAAATTATCACCTCTAGATTACTTATAATTTCTAATACAGTGTAATAATATATATAATGTAGTACATTATTTAGAGAATACTGACAAGTAAAAAGTCTGTGCGTGTTTAGTACAGACACAATTTATTTGTTATTTTTTCAAAGAGAAAATTTAGAGCACTTCCAAAGATTACTGTCAGGAAGGAGTAGAGGTGAGAGAGACCCAAATGTAGTTTTTTTTCCCAAATATTTTCAAATCATGATTGGTTGAATCCATGAATGTGAAACCCATTGATATACAGAGCCTGATGTACATTCTTTTTCTGTTCTTAATCTTGTAAAAAACACCATAAAATAATTTTTAACTTGCTGCCATTTATAGTCACATGTCACTTCACAATGGTGCTATGTTCTGAGAAATGCATTCTTAGGCGATTTCATCCTTATACTAACACCAGAGTGTATGCAAACCTAGATGGTAGTCTCTTGCTTTTAGGCAACAAATCTGCATAGTGTGTTTCCCTAGTAAATAACGTAGGCATCTGTAATATATTGGTAAATATTTGTATATCTAAGGATACCTAACCATAGAAAAAGTACAATAAAAATACGGAATTATAAACTGATAGGACCAGCTCATGTATGTGGCTTGTCATGGACCATAACATTGTTCTGTGGCATATAACCATGTTGTAAATTAGTTCTTTTACCCTGTTCTGGACAATACAGAAACCTTTAGAATATTTGTAACTCCACATGCTTTTGTTAGGATAATTTTTAATTTTCTGTGTATTTGAAACTCCCCGAACATAATTTAGTGTTAAACATTTTAACCTTTGCATTGTTCTGCCTGCCTTCATGTCTTGATGAGAAAAATAGTGCCATATCGTGGGCTTATCATCTAAGTTTTCCTCTTCTGGATCTTTTTTTTTTTTGAGACGGAGCCTCAGGCTATCCCCCTGGGTAGAGTGCCATGGCATCACAGCTCATAGCAACTTCCAACTCCTGGGCTCAAATGAGTCTCCTGCCTCAGCCTCCCAAGTAGCTGGGACTGTGCTTGCTTCGGCAGCATATATACCAAGTAACTGGGACCACAGGCACCCGCCACAACGCCCGGCCATTTTTTGGTTGCAGCCATCATTATTGTTTGGTGGGCCCGGGCTGGGGATTCGAACCCGCCACCTTAGGTACACGTGGCTGGGCGCCTTAGCCGATTGAGCCACAGGCGCCGAGCCCCTCTTCTGGATCTTAATCCCACAAGGTCTCACTGCCTTCATAGCTCTCCAGTGTCTTAAAACAGGTGTTATTTATCATTTATCTAGTTCCCAGGGGCAGAGTCGATCTAAAATAACCTATTCTATCATTGCTGGGAATAGAATGTCTCATTAATCCCCAGTGGAGTCTCTCTCTTGCTCTCCTTTTTTTTTTTTTTTTACAAAACAAAACCTTGGTGAATGTTTATTTCTCATCATATGGAACCGGTAGTAAAGCCAAAGATTTCTGCACTTGAACACTAAACACCTCTCCCTACCCTCTCAGGGGATATTGACAGAAGCTTATGTCCCCACTAGAACCCAACCCCCCATGCTGAGGCCCCTTCTGTCCTGCACATGTTACAGAGAGAGCTTTCTGGCCTAAAGGGGTTGCCAGTTGCTTCTCTGTGCCTACACAAGTATGAGATATGGGACACTGGCCAGGCTCCTCTCCTGCCTGCCCAGAGAAGAGGGACAGGAACAGGAGTAGCAGCCACATGGTTCTAGCCTATCCTCAGTGACTTCCAGACTGGTCAGCACAGACTGCTAGAAAACAGATTGTTTTGTTTTTTGTTTGGTTTTTTTTTTTGAGACAGAGACTCAAACTGTTGCCCCTGGATAGAATGCCATAGCATCATAGCTCACAGCAACCTCCAACTTGGGCTCAAGTGATTCTCTTGCCTCAGTTTTTCTATTTTTTGGTAGAGACAGGGTCTTGCTTTTTGCTCAGGCTGGTCTCCAACTTGTGAGCTCAGGCAATCCACCCACCTTGGCCTCCCTCCTCCTGACTGGCAGGAGTCACTGCACCCGGCCAGTAGAGTCTCTTTTTTAAAAATTCAAGTTTAGAATGTTTCCCTGGTATTACTTTTACGTATCCAAGGACAAGTAAAACCAATGCAGAACAACTTGCTAAATAGAACTAATCTGACAAATTGTGGTGGTTTTTTTTCTGTTATTGTTTATTTTGTTTTGTTTTTAAAGGTAGGGTCTTGCTCTGTCACCCAGGCTAAAGTGCAGTAGTATGATGATAACTCTCTGTAAGTTGAAACTCCTGGGTTCAAGCAATTCCCCTGCCTTAGCCTCTCAAGTAGTTAGTTAGGACTTTAGCCAGGTACTGCCATAGTTGACTGATTTTTAAATTTTTCTCAAGAGGAGTTTTCTGTGTGGCCCAGGCTTGTATTGAACTTTTGGCCTCAAGACATCCTCCTGCCATACCCTCCCAAAGTGCCAGGATTACAGGTGTCAGCCACCATGCCCAGCCTATAACCCAATCTTTTTTTTTTTTTTTTTTTTTTTTGACACAGAGCCTCAAGCTGTCGCCCTGGATAGAGTGCCATGGCATCATAGCTCATAGCAACCTCCAACTCCTGGGCTTAAGCGATTCTCTTGCCTCAGCCTCCCAATTAGCTAGGACTACAGGCACCCACCATAGCACCCAGCTATTTTTTGGTTGTAGTTGTCATTATTGTTTGGCAGGCCCGGGCTGGATTCAAACCCACCAGCTCTGGTGTATGTGGCTGGTGCTTTAGCCACTTGAGCTACAGGCACTGAGCCTATAAACCATTCTTAAGAGACTCCGGAGTCTTCTCCATTTTGTAGGATTCTAATATTTTCAGCTTCTTTATTGTGTCACTACTGAGATTTTCAGTGTTATGTGATCTTTGTAAAAGAACGGGAAATATATCCCTTTGCAAAGAACCTTTCTTCAAGATGATTTAAAAATGTCTCTTCCTATTTGACATGGTGGACTCTAGCCTGTAATCCTAGCCCTGTGGGAGGCTGAGGCAGGAGGATTGCTTGAGCCCAAAGTTTAAGACCAGCCTTGGCAGCAGACCACATCTCTATAAAAAATAGAAAGAATTAGCTTGACATGGTGGTATGTACCTGTAGTTCCGGCTGCTTGTGGAGCTCAGGCAGGAGCATCACTTGAGCCCAAGAGATTTGAGGTTCAGTGAGGTAGGATGGTACTGCTACACTCCAGCCTCAGTGATAGAGCCAGACCCTATTTCAAAATAAGTAAGATAATTTTCTCTAGCTCTAAACAGTTCCTTTCTTTTTTCTGCCTGGAAGCTTTTAGAGTTGGTGTTATGAATTTTTATTTATATGTGTGTATGTATCTATTATCTACATCTGTCTACCTGTATAAGTCTTTTGCTTTTCTGTTTTCTATATTTCATCTTTCTGGAACTTCTCAGTGGGATGTTAATGGAATGTTAGACTTGCTGAGTAGTGTGTGAAGGTGAAAGTGATGCATAGGGAGAGCAGTAGTGGGTGAAGTGGGACAGGTGAAGGGGAGGGTGTGTGCCAGGTCCTGTGGGTCTGTAGGTCATCATAGATTGTCATAATAAGCTTTTTTGTTTTGTCTTTTTACCTGACTTTAATGGGAATACTTAATAGTTTTCATCTTCCTGGTTTAATGTATTATTGTGTGTATAAAATTTTAATAGAGATACATACAAATACAGCTTAATGTATGTTTTGTGGTAGGTCTTCAAAATGTTTGTGCTATATGTACCTCTCTTTTTTTGTTTGTTTGTTTGTTTGTTTGTTTTTTGTTCTTCTGAGACAGAATCTCACTTTGTCGCCCTTGATAGAGTGCTATGGCATCACAGGTCACAGCAACCTCAAACTCTTGGGCTTAAGTGATTCTCTTGCCTCAGCCTCCCATGTAACTGGGACTGCCGGCACCCACCACAATATCTCGCTATTTTTTGGTTGTAGTTGTCGTTGTTTGGCAGACTCGAGCTGGATTCGAACCCGCCAGCTCTGGTGTATGTGGCTGGCACCTTAGCCTCTTGAGCTACAGGCACTGAGCCTCTCTCAAGTTTCTTACAAGCTAATTTATATATGTGCTTTAGGCAAAGAGAATGAATTAAATAGGTAGGTCATAGTATGTATGTTTTATGACATAATACCACATAAATTTTTTTTATTATATAAACAATTTTTAATATTTCAAACCAGAGAAAGTTAGTACACAGATATAATAGCTTATTTTTAGAATGGCTTTATAAAAATTAAACTGGTGAATCTGAATACCATGACATGTTCATTAGAATTTTCTGCTTATATCTCAGTGTGATCAAATCCACAGTTACTTCTAGTGAAGGAAATAAGCACTCAAATTAAAAGTATCTTTTAAATTTTACTGCACAGTCACAATTCATTTATAAATGGACTAGAGATCATTTTCTTTCTTTTCTTTTTTTTCTTTTTTCAGACAGATTTTTACTTTGTTGCCCTCATTAAAGTGCCGTAGTGTCGTAGCTCAGGGCAACTTCAAACTCTTGGGTACAAGCGATCTTTTTGCCTTAGCCTCCTGAGTAGCTGGGACTACAGGTGCACAGCACAATGCCTGGCTATTGTTTTAAAAGATGGGGTTTCATTCTTACTCAGGCTTGTTTGGAACTCCTGAGCTCAAGTGAACCACCCACTTCAGCCTCCCAGAGTGGTGGGATTACAGGCATAAGCCACCGCACCCGGCCTATTTATTGTTTTCAAAATATTAAAAGGGTATAAACATTTTTGTTACATGAATACCTTGTATAATGCCTAAGTCAGGGCTTTTGGTGTGCCCCTCACCAGAATAGTGTTTGTAATACCTAACAGGTAAGTTTTGTCCCTCATCCACTGTCTTACTCCTCCCTCTTCCTGGTTTCCAGTGCTCTTTATATCTCCTCGTGCCTGTGTGTACTCATTGTTTGCTCCCACTTATTAGTGAGGACATGCAATGTTTGGGTTGGTTTCAGTTGCTAGAACATTGACAAAACTTCTAAACAGGTAATTTAGGAGATGCCTCTGTTAGTAACAAGTCTTGGAAGCATCCATTCCTCCAACCCCACAGTTCTTTTTTCTTTTTCCAGCATCTTAGCCAGTGTTACTGCTTCTCACTGCCTGTGTACTCATAGTTATAACAAGGCAATAAATAGTGTGAATAAAACGGCAAATTGGATTAATGGTAATTGAGTATAAACAGAATAACATTTGTGTCTTAAATATTTAAGAGTTACAGTTCTATTACTTTTGTAGATCTCACAGAATGAATTTTTCAACTTAAAGTCATTTGTTATTATTTGCTCCTTGGAGTGCAAATGTATTGAAAGTAGCCCATGAAGTTTTGTCTTATAAAGTCATACAGTGTTGTTTTATGAAACCTGTGAACATACTCAATTATTTTGTTCTTTTAAAATCTTTTTTAGTATGTGAGACTATCATATGACACCAAACCTGAAGTCATTCTGCAACTTCTGCTTAAGGAATGGCAAATGGAATTACCCAAACTTGTTATCTCTGTACACGGGGGCATGCAGAAATTTGAGCTTCACCCACGAATTAAGCAGTTGCTTGGAAAGGGTCTTATTAAAGCTGCAGTTACAACCGGAGCCTGGATTTTAACTGGAGGAGTAAACACAGGTAATGTGATGATTATGCCAATTTTATTTAGTGTGTTTGTTAACTTCTCATAGTATCAATTAGATATTTGAATAATATTCAACAATGAATATAGATAGATATATTCAACTCTAATGTTAAATAATAACTGAACCTGGGGCGGCGCCTGTGGCTTAGTGAGTAGGGTGCTGGCCCCATATACCGAGGGTGGCGGGTTCAAACCCGGCCCCAGCCGAACTGCAACCAAAAAATAGCCAGGCGTTGTGGCAGGTACCTGTAGTCCTAGCTACTCGGGAGGCTGAGGCAAGAGAATTGCTTAAGCCCAGGAGTTGGAGATTGCTGTGAGCTGTGTGACACCACAGCACTCTACCAAGGGCCACAAAGTGAGACTCTGTCTCTACAAAAAAAAAAATAATAGTAATAATAATAACTGAACCTGTAGGCTTTTAAGAAAATACATGTTATAGGTGGTGCCTTTGGCTCAGTGAGTAGGATGCCAGCCCCATATACCAAGGGTGGCGGGTTCGAACCTGGCCCTGACAAACTGCATCAAAAAATAGCTGGCCGTTGCGGCAGGTGCCTACAGTCCCAGCTACTTGGGAGGCTGAGGAAAGAGAATCACCTAAGCCCAAGAGCTGGAGGTTGCTGTGAGCTGTGACGTCATGGCACTCTACCGAGGGCGAGAAAGTGAGACTCTTTCTCTAAAAAAATAAAAAGGGAAGAAAATACATGTTAGAGCAGGGGTTGGCAAACTACAGCCCATGCACCAACTGTAGCCTGGTCCTTGTTTTGTGAGTAAGGTTTATTGGAACACAGCCATACTCATTTGTTCATGTATTTTTGTTTATGAGTGTTTTCGTGCTACTCTAGCAGAGATGAGTAGTTGTGATAGGACTATATGCTCTGTAAAGCTTAAAATATTCACTGGTTTGCCTTTTGCAAAAGAGTTTGCTGACTCTGTTACAGAGCAAAGTATTATTCCTATTACTTTTTGATGATTGGCAAATCATTGTGAGAATAGCAATCCATTATCTCAGCAGTGGATTAATTAGTAATAGTAAATTTTTACTTATTTACTTTTATTCCAAGTTTTCTCTATTACATATACAGGTTAAATATAAGGAGGAAAAATTAATTTTAATGTCTGTAATAAAACATAATCATTTACTTAACTCAAATTGCAAGCATCTATTTTATTATCAACAACTATTACATTTCTTTTTTTTGAGACAGAACCTCAAGCTATCCCCCTGGGTAGAGTGCCATGCATAACAGCTCATAGCAACCTCCAACTCCTGGGCTCAAGCGAGTCTCCTGCCTCCGCCTCCCAAGTAGTTGGGACCACAGGCGCCCGCCACACGCCCAGCCATTTTTTGGTTGCAGCCATCATTGTTGTTTGGCGGGCCCGGGCTGCGGATTCGAACCCGCCACCTTAGGTGTATGTGGCTGGCGCCTTAGCCGATTGAGCCACAGGCGCCGAGCCTATTACATTTCTTGAACCTCAGTTTATGTCACGTGTTTTTTGGGCTACTGAGACTAATATATTATTACTTACAAGAAATAATAAGCAATAAAAATATAAAGTATTGCTCAAGATCAACAACATACCTAATGGTGCTTATATTCTAGTGGAGGGATGCAGGCAATAAACTGATAACTTAGTAATATATAATATGTTAATGAGCAGTGTTATGCAGACATGAAATAAAAAGGGGAGGGGTAGTGAGAGATGGTAGAGGGGCTGCTATTTTGTATATGGCCAAGGAGTGCTGATAAGGTGAAATTTGAGGAGAGATGAAAGGAAGTGAGGAAGCAAGATAAAAGAAAAACATGAAGCTGAGTGTACAAAGGAGAGGAAACGGCTAGTATATTGGGAGGCTAGTAAGAATGGTCAGTATAGTTTGAGTGGAACAAGCAGCGGGTGCTAGGTGACGGGATCAGCAGTTATTGGTGTATGGTGGTGGGGAATCATGGTGAATAGTAGGGACATCAGGCATTATATAAGGCTTTGTAGACTGTTACAAGCCTGAGAAGGGAAGATAATAGGTAGAGTTGAAAGAGCAAAGATCACATGAGTGATGTTTTTGAAAATAGAGTGTAAGTAGGCAAGGCAGTGGTTGAAAGACCAACGAAGATGCTGTTTCCATAAGCCAAGTGAGGGATGAGGTGTAATACATTATAAAAATCGAATTGTATTAGTTTGCTAGGGCTGTCATAACAAAATACCATGGACTGGCAGGGGGAGGGGGAGCTTAAACAAAAGAAACTTGGGTTTTTTTGAGACTTGTCACACTCAGTAGAGTTTCGTGGCATCACAGTTTATAGCAACCTCAAATTCTTGGGCATAGTGATTCTCTTGCTTCATTCAGCCTCCCAAGTAGCTGGGACTCAGGTGCCTGCCGCAAACCCTGCTATTTTTAGAGACCAGGTCTTGTTCTTTCTCAGGCTGGTCTCAAACCTGTGAGCTCAGCCTCCCAGAATGCTAGGATTACCGGTGAGTCACTATTCCCAACCCGCAGAAATTTATTTTCCCGTGGTTATAGAGGCTAAAAGTCCAAGATGAGGTGTAGGTGTCAGCATGTTTGTTTTTTCCGGGGTCCGATCTTTCTGACCTGCCAAAAAAGAAGACAGCACCTTCTTATTGTATGTTCTCATTGCCTTC
This sequence comes from Galagoides demidoff, assembly GCA_963574575.1. Taxonomy (NCBI): domain Eukaryota; kingdom Metazoa; phylum Chordata; class Mammalia; order Primates; family Galagidae; genus Galagoides; species Galagoides demidoff. The sequence goes on along the minus strand of CAUYQV010171545.1, from coordinate 2,740 downwards.
CTCTCTGTGGAGGTATCCCTGACTTTTGCTGTGTTCTAATTTTCACCTAGACAGTCACCAGCCAGATTGGACCTTTGCTAAAGGCCTCTTTTTAACTTAATCATAATGTATTTAAAAGCCCTGCTTGCAACTATTGTCATATTTTGGGGTATTGAGAAGTTAGATTTTAGCATATGAGTTCTGGGGGACAAAATTCTGTTTTTTTGTTTGTTTGTTTTTGTTTTTGAGACTTGTGTACCCCCGATAGAGTGCCATGGCATGAACAAGACCCAGAATTCAGCCCATAAGAAGTATTAGTGAGGAGTTACATGCTCTTTGGAATGGATTTCTCTGCTTTTTCCTCTTTTTTTTTTTTTGCTAAGAGTCTCATTTTGTTGCCTTGGGTAGAGTGCTGTGGCATCATAGCTCACAGCAACCTCAAACTCTTTGACTCAAGTGATTCTCTTACTTCCACTTCCCGAGTAGCTGGGATTATAGGCATCTGCCACAACACCTGGCTATTTTTAGAGATGGGGTCTCTCTTTTGCTTAGGCTGGTCTGAAACTCCTAAGCTCTGGTAGTCTACCCACCTCAGCCTCCCAGAGTGTTAGGATTAGAAGCTTGAGCCACTGCGCCCGGCTTCACTTTCATTTTTGATTCACACGGTTGTTTTTGGTAGTTGTGTGTGGGTGATTGTATGGTTTAGGGTCATGTTCCAAGGAGCCATATTTTTTTTTTTTTTTAAGACACATTCTCACTTTGTTGCCCAGGCTAGAGTGCCATGGCATTAGCCTAGCTCACAGTGACCTCAGACTTCAAGTGATTCTCTTTCTCAGCCTCCTGAATAGCTGAGACTACAAGTGTTAACCACTGTGCCAGGCCTCACCGAGCCATAATCTTATCTTTTTCTAGATGATGTGTAGAGGAATAACAAAAAACTATAGTTACTTGTAGGAGAAGTCCAAGAAAGAACTAGGACTTAACAACATGGGAAAAATTAATTTTATATGTTTCTGACGGTTGTAAGTGATTTTATGTCAAGGGGTATGGTTTTGCTTTTTATTCCTTTTTGTTCTTGTGTGTCCTTTTAAGTTTGGCTTTGAACCTTGTCACCTTATTTTGTATATGTAAAGAACTATATTACATGCTAAAATGTTACAGATTGAATACTGTATTCTGAACACAATAAAGACTTTAGAATAAAGCAAACTTTTGTATGAATAGGTGTGGCAAAACATGTTGGCGATGCCCTCAAAGAATATGCTTCCAGATCATCTCGAAAGATTTGCACTATTGGAATAGCTCCATGGGGAGTGATTGAAAACAGAAATGATCTTGTTGGGAGAGATGTAAGAATGATTTTTAAAGTTTCTTATATTTGAACTTAAGTATGAACAAAATTATAGCAAGAACAGAGCAAGTCAATTGAAGTATTTGCGATCACACAAATTAATTTTTTGAGGTATTTTCCTAAGGCTTTCTTCAGATCCTTTTGAACATGCATAAATATAAATGATTCATAAATATAAATAATTGCTCTTATATGTTGGTGCTTTTTTGGTTTTATTTGAGACAGTGTGTAGAGTGCATTGGCACGTCATCATAACTCACTGCAGACTCACACTCCTGGGCTCAAGTGATCCTCCTGCCTGAGCTTCCCAGATAGCTTGAACTATAGACATGAGCCACCGTACCCTGCCCCCGGCTAGTTTTTCTATTTTAATTTTTTTTTTGAGACAGAGTCTCACTGTGTCACCCTCAGTAGAGTGCTGTGATGTCACAGCTCACAGCAACCTCAAACTCTTGGGCTAAGCTATTCTCTTGCCTCAGCCTCCCAAGTAGGGACTATAGGCACTCCCCACAGTGCCCAGCTATTTTGGGGTTGCAGTTGTCCTTGTTTGGCAGGCCCAGGCCAGGGTTCGAACCTGCCAGCCTCAGTGTTTGTGGCCAGCGCCCTACTCACTGAGCTACAGGCACCGAGCCATAGTTTTTCTGTTTTTAGTAGAGATAGGGGTCTTGTTCTTGCTTAGACTGGTCTTGAACTCCTAACCTCAAGTGATCCTTTGTTCTTTGTCTCCCAGAGTTCTAGGATTAACAGGAGGGAGCCAGTGTGCCTGGCCTTTTTTATGTATAAAATTATCTCACATTTTCCATATGTACTAGACTTTAATTTTTAATAACTAGGTGACATTGAGGATTAATTTTATTGTCTCTAATTATAGGACTAAAATGCTAGTATTTTATTTGAATATGTTAATATATGTGAATTGGTTATAGATATTTATCAAGACCTTCTAAAATAATTTTAACAATGACTTTGAACTATCACTACATTTCTAGTTTGAATTTTAAAAATTGTATTCATGGGTAGAAAAATAGGTACTTTTTTTTTTTTTAGAGACAGAGTCTCACCTTGTTGCCCTTGGTAGAGTGCTATGGCATCACAGCTCACAACAACCTCTAGCTCTTGGGCTTAGGCGATTCTCTTGCCTCAGCCTCCTGAGTAGATGGGACCACAGGTACCTACAACAATGCCTGGCTATTTTTGTTGTTGTTGTTGCAGTTTGGCTGGGGCCAGGTTTGAACCCACCACCGTTGGTATAGGGAACTGGCACCCTACTCACTGAGCCACAGGTGCTGCCCCGGTACATGACATTTTGTTCTGTTTTTTGGCATCCTTTGTATGTTGTAGTTTATGCACTTAACCTAATAATTTCTTTTTCACTATTGTTTACTTCTGCTTCTCCCTTTGCATATGATG
>CAUYQV010171544.1:0-39517 GCA_963574575.1 Galagoides demidoff | reverse complement strand
TATAGTCTGAGGTCTGGTAGGGTGATTCCTCCTGCTTTGTTTTTATTCCTGAGTAATGTCTTAGCTATTCGAGGTCTTTTCTGGTTCCATATAAAGTGAAGTATTAATTTCTCAAGATCTTTGAAATATGACATTGGGACTCTAATGGGGATTGCATTAAAATTGTATATTGCTTTGGGTAGTATGGACATTTTAACAATGTTGATTCTTCCTAGCCATGAGCATGGTACTTTTACATCAATATTATAACAATCAAGCTGACAAGTATTCTTTCAATTTTAAAATATGCTGGAAGACATTGTATAGTATTGGTTGTATTTCTCCTTTAAAAGTTTAGAATAATAATGCACACTAAGGTCAGCTGATTGTGGAAGAGGTTTATTTGTTGGAAGGACTGTGTGTTTCCTTATGAGAAAACTTTTGTTTACAGATTTCATTTGTTTTATATATTTAGAACTATTAACATATTCTGGTTTTTCTTATGACAATTGTAGCAATCCGTGTCTTTATCTACAAAGTAGTTTATTTAATTCAAATTTTCAAATATGTTAGCATAAATTGTTTCATAGAATTCTTTCATTGTCACTTGAATGTCTTTGTAATCTATAGTGTAATTGTCCTTTTAATTACTGATATTTACAACTCATTCTTCTGAATGTTTGTCTTCTTGATCACCTTTCCAGTACACTTTTGGTTTCTCTGTGTCTTTACTTCTATTGTTATTTTTATAGCTTTCTTTCTTGTGTATGAACTTTTCTGTCAAATTTCATAAATTTAGTTATTGTTGCTGCAAAGGAGAAATTTGATTACAGTTACTTTATTTGTAAATTGGGAGATTTTTATTTCTAGTAACTTGTGGAAGTATTTAATAATTTTTGTATCTTATTTAATTTATAAAATTACTTACGTATGTGTAGTGGAACTTATTCTGTTCAATAATTTCATTCACTATTCAGTGTTTCCTTTTGACTTTAAGTAATGAAAATTTTCTATAATCGTCTAACTTTTAAAAATATTATCTTATGTTATTACTTATGTTTGATCTCTATTTTTTTGCTATATAAATTTCTTTCATATATTTTAAATTTTTTAATGGGAAAATTTCTAGAACCTTTATCTAATTGACCAATACACACTACTGTTACTTCAAATATGGGATCCACTATACCAGTATAATAAATTCAGTTATTGTTATTTTAATGTATCTCATATCTTCCTAAAATTTAGATTTTTTTCTTTTTGTGATCAATCTTTTATCAAAGGCATTTATTGTGGAATTTTGCAAATTTGTAATAATTTAACTGAGAGATACTCCTAAGATTTGATTTGTCCCCTTACTCTGAAGCAACATCCTTACATTTTTCCTCATGGTTTTAAGATAATCTCTGCATATGACAATTTTTCTGTTAGAAAATACAAATAACAAATATGATCTATAAACAGTGGATGTGTTATGCTATATTCATAGCTTTATTTTTTTATTAAAGCAATACAAAACACATGAAATTTTATCATTGTATATTGTCTAATTAAATTATGGATGATATATTGATTCATGCATTTAGCTAGAAATAGTGTGGAAATGTGACATACAGTTGAACTAGAATAATGAGTGGATCATACTGATTCAAAGACTCAGCATCCTATCTTAAGAATAAAGTTTGAAGGAACTGAGAGAATATGAAAATGTCTTCAAAAATCTCAAAGCTGCCAGGAAGATAATTAAGTCTACTATTCCTGTGTATCCCTAAAAAGTAGATATTCAGACGGTGTAGTCTAAAAAGTAATATTAAAAAATTCTGAGCATGCAAAACAGAAAACTATGGTCAAAAAGGGTATATGAATTTAAGAGATATGTAGGGGAATCCAAGCATGGACTTAAGAACACAGGACATGACCCAAATGATAATCAATATTCCTTCTAATCATGGATTTCTTTGATTCAACATTTTCTCTCTATTCAATCATAATTTCTACAGCAGAACCATATTTCATGAATTTGATATGGACAAGATGGACTGAGATACTTTGGAATGCATAGATACATTTTTTCCAAAAATTTGGATTGATTAAAATATGACTGATAGAGTTCTATAGCTGATAGATGTAACCATAAAAGCCTGAAAATGAATGTTTATAGAAGGTTTTGTCCCCACTTCCCTTCTCTTTATAGATGTTTTATTCATAATTGCCAAAAATTGGAAGAAACCAAGATGTCCTTCAATAGGTGAATGGATAACTAAACTTTCATACCTTTATACTAAGGAATATTATTCATTGATTTCAAAAATAATAGCTATCATTCACAAAAAGATTTATGTATGAATCTTAGATTTTGCTAAGTAAAAGAAGTAATCAAAAAAAAAATGCTTAGTGTATGATTCCAACCACATGAAATTTTGAAAAAGGCAATAACTTAAATGACAGTAAAATATTAGTGGGTGCCTGGGGTGTCAGGGCTTAGGTAGTGCACAAGGGATTTTTCAGGGTGGTAAAACTATTTTGTATGTCCACCAACGTCAAGGTTGGTGGACACTTGACGTTATACCTGCATCAAAACTCATAGAATGTGAACCTAATGTAATCTATGGACTTTAGTAAACAAAAATGTATCAACGTTGGTTCATCAACTATAACAAATAGGCCACACCCATGCAAGATGTTAGTAATGGGGAAATTGTGGAGGACCCAGTGGGAAGGACTATGTAGGAACTCTGTACTTTTTGCTCTATTTCTCTGTAAACCTAAAACTACTCTAAAAAATAAAGTCAATAGGTTTAAAATCAATAGATTTAAATATTTGTATGACTACTTACATACTTTCATAACCAATGGAGGAAATTTTAAAAACAGTACAGTGGAGTAATCAATGCAATATTAAAATGGAGATTTTCATTGAAAAATGAAAAGATAGGCTCATGCTTGTAATCTTACCATTTTGGGATGCTAAAATGGGAGGATCACTTGATTCTAGAAGTTCAAGATCAGCCTGAGCAACAGAATGTTACCCATCTCTACAAAACTTAGCTGCACATGGTGGCTCATGTCTGTAGTCCCAGGTACCTGGAAGGCTGAAGCAGAAGGACTGTTTGAACCCAGTAGTTTGAGGTTGCAGTAAGCTGCACTCTAGCCTGGGGAATAGAGCAAGATCCTATCTTTAAAGAAAAAAAAAATATATATATATATACATACATACATATATATATAACATATATGTGTTTACATATTACACATATACACACATATATGTATACACTTCAATATATATGTAGATATATATACACATATATCTACATATATCTATATAGCTATATATGTGTGTATATATCTACGTGTATATTGAAGTATATACATATGTATATGTGTGTAATATATACACATATATGTATATTCTTTACTAAAGTTAGTGCTTTCTGTTCTTCTTTCCTAACTGTAAAGTCATAGGACAAATTTTACTCGCGATCAGTGCTAGTACCTTAGGGGTTAATCTCCCAACCTCCTACAAGTTTGTTTTATGATCTTCCATATCCAGCACAGCTAGCTAGGATTATTTGCCTTTTATTGAGATGTATTGTTTGGCTAAGTTTAACATTTTTAAAAAATACAAGGCTCCAGGGATTTCTTGTTTTCTCCTCAGTTTAGATTTTATTTTTATGTGGGAAACTCAGTTGATGCAATCTATACCCACTTTCTTATATGTTATGTACACACACATACACACAAATCTATACACTGGCACATATAATTGTATATTTATGTACAGACACATCAGCCCTAGGATCAGCTATGAATTACTTAGAAACTGCACTTCTGCCTGATAGATGCTGTGTAGGCTTCCTTCGAAGATATTTTCAATTGTGCATTTGAATCTCCCTGAGGCACATAATTTTAAATGCTGGGAATCTGTGCCTCTGCCTCCAGTTAACTGTTATGCGTGGCAGCAGTGATTGGAAATAATCCATTCTTTAAAATTATACAATATAATTGGGAGACTCTGTGCAGTTGGCAAATTGCTGCTCTTACCTATTATTTTGTCCTTTCTTATGGTGGCCAGGTAGGTTCCAACTATCTTTTTTCTGAACCATTTTATTCTTGCCTCTGGGTATAGTACCTGGTGATTTTTAGAATTGGACTCAGCCCAAGTGAAAATTCAAATATATTTCTGTTTCCTTGGAAACCTGAAAGACACTTCCTTCTAAAGTGGAGACTCAAAATTTTGGCATCAATGTATTGTGCCTAACTCCCAGGTTTAGGCTTAAAATACCAAGAGAAGTCTCTCACTTTTGAGAGTAAGGGAAGCCTCGGTTTTTATTCTGACCAATCTCAACTTCCTAGAACTGTTTCAGTTCTTGATAGAAACTGGGAGACTTATTAATTTTTTATATTGTATAATCTCTATTAATTAAAAGTATTCACAAATGTCAGTGGAAAATTGTCCGGATATGTGATTTGTCATTTTAAAAAGAGGTGCTGGTCTTTGGATGGATAGCTTTAGGGCCTAAAAAATGTACTAGAAAGTAGAATATCTTTGAAACCTTATTTTGTAGAGAATCGTTCTGAATGTTAACCAGCCTTATATGTGTATGTGTGGTCTCAAATGTTACAGTCTGCCAGAATCAGTGGAGTCTTGTTCAAACACAGATTGCTGAGCCCTGCTTCTAGACTGAGACTTCGATTTCTGATAAGTTATCAAACGTTGCTGATGCCACTGATTCTGGGACTACATTATGAGGATCACTGCTGCGCAGGACCCCCTTTCACATAGGTTAGATGTTTGATTTTGAGCCATGATGGAGATATTGGAAAGAAGCTGATCTTAAAAAGTAGGCAGATTAGGTTTCATTCCCTATTCTATATCAAACTGTGGAAAATCAAAAGATAATCTAGTAAAAGTTGTTTAGAACAAATATACTTACCCTCCCCCCCGCAAAAAATTCTAGAGATAAACATATGGACAATTAATTTCTTACTAAATTGCGTGGTACTCCAGAGGCCTATGGCTCTGTGTACACAGAAAGCTTCTTTAGAAAAGGCAATACTGTTTTTGTCTGAACCTCTCTTGAGATATTTTTCCTTGAAACTCAACCACCATGTTGTGAGGAAGTCCAGGCAGCAAAAAGCAACCATATTTAGGTGTCTGGCCAATAGCTCCAAATGATTTCCAGGATGAAAGTCAGTTCAACGAAGAAACATGGAAGAGAATAAGTTTTCAGATGATCACAGTCCCACCCAATGTGGGCCAAATGAGGCAGGGTGAAGCAGAAATAAGATATCCCCAACAACTTCTGCCAAAATTACAAATTTGCAGATAAAATATATGATACTTTTCTTTTAAGCAACTACATTGTTGGGTGTTTTGTTACGGGCCTATAGAGAATTAGATAATATCATTTATATATAAAGAGGTTAAATACAAATAAAAAAATCAAAAACTATTTGAAAATATTTGACAAAGGTAGAAAGCTAACTCATAAGAGAACATATATGAATAAGACATGTACCAAAAATTCCTAATAGTATTAGTTATTGGAGGAATTAAAATTAAAATGACATAGTAAACCATTTATTTCTGATTAATTTGATAGTTTCAGTTCATCGCAACCAAAAGGATCTTAAATAAATACATTTGTCAAAAAGATAATCACAAAATAAATAATGAAACATCAGGTCTATTTAATTGTCGTATAAAATATGCATGAAATAACTGTTAAATCCCCAAATCAATATATTAAGTAGGTGAAATTTCCTTTTTGAGGATAATAAATGATATGTCAATAAATGCACAGGGAGTTGGGTGGAGGTACAGGATTAAGATAAGAAATTAAATTTTTATTCTATATCCCACTTCTGTATTTTCCAAGATTATATAGTACTTTGGTAATAACAAAGATACTAGTTATTTATTAAAGTTCCACTCTCTGAAGGAATATTGATGCTTTGGAATTAATATAAAGAGTAGAGGTTTTTCCAGAGTGGGTATGAGTCCCTGTTGTGCTGTTACCAATAGAATCCATGTTCTAACCAGGTAAAATTACTTCTGAGCTCTGTGTTCTCTATTTCCATAATCAAGATACCTGTGGTCCTCAGGTAAGTAAGAGTCAGGTAAATCCAGCATAAAGGAATCCCAAAAATGCCTGGGTCGAGGCTATTCTTCACTCAAAGGAAATAGCTATAAGGAGTACATACAGGATGGACATAAAGTTCATGTGTAATTTACTATGGTAATTTATTTTGAATTGCACATACTATATATAGTCAACTATTTTAAATTGCATACAAACTTTATGAACACCCTATGCATATATATATATATAAAGTTAAATATGAATCTATGTATTTAATTATGTACATAATTATTTAATTATGTATGTATTTAATTTCTGGTCTTGATTTTGATTTTGTTTTTCCCCTAGCACACAGTCTATAAGGAATGTATGTGATAAATGCATGACAATGCAACATTTTGTTACCAAAAGAAAAATTGTATGAGTAAAAAACTTAATTCCATTGTAAATTATTTAATAGGTATTTACTAAACACCTGATATTTGCAAGTGCTGTTTTTGGCAACCCAGATGATTATTTTATAGAGTGATGAAGAGATAAGAAGTCCTACCAAATGCTCTCCATAGACTAAAACTACAGTAAGTCCTCACTTAATGTCATCAATAGGTTATTGAAAACTGTGATGAAACAACATTTAGCAGGTCCTAAAATAATGTGTGCCATTAGTGAATGTGGTGTTCAGCTTTTTTTAAAGATTTAAATCATAGTCTTTAACCAATCTACTTATAATTAGGCCATAACACCAATGAAATAAAAATAATGGCATCTGCCCTCCCTTCTTCCTTCATTGAAATAATTCTATATAAGCACAGACATCAAATTCTTCTGAATAGCATAATAGTTTATACATATATATAATAAGATTGTACACACCATGACACAACATTTACATAAAAATTTCACCAGGTTAAAGCATATGAAGGCCATGAAACATGATTAAATAATTTCAGAAGAATCTATAGCAGAGTAAGGTGACTATAGTTAAGAATAATTTATTGTATATTTCAAAATAGCTAAAAGAGAGGATTTTAAATATCCCCAAAACAAAGAAATAATAAATTTTTGAGATGATGGATATGCCAATTACCCTGATCATTATATGTTGCATACATGTATCACAATGTCATATGTACCTTATAAATATGTACAATTATTGTGTGAATTAAAAATTTTTTAAATGAAATAAGATGAAATGATAATTTAAAAGCATTAACACCATACAACATATGTTCTCCAACATCAGAACAGTAAAATTAAAAAATGTAGAAATTAAATAACACATTCCTAAATAATCCGTGGGGCAAGTAGAAATCATAAGGCAAATAGAAAATACTTTTAGGTTAATGAAAATATAACATAAAACCATTTTAAATTAAAGAAAGTATAGAAACCTAAACCCAAATAAGCAGAAAGAAGAAAATAATAAAGACTACAGTGGAAATAATGAAATAGAGTATAAAAATTGATAAAATCAAGAAGACTAAATGTTTGAAAACATTAATGAAATTTAAATATCCACCTTATGAAAATAAAAAGAATTACATGAAAATACTGTAACTGTATAGCAACAAATTAAGAAAAATTAGATAAAGTAGACAATTTCCTAGGAAGATACAATTACTTAAACTAACTCATGGAGAAAGGGAAAATTTTAATAAAGCCATAACAAACAAAAAGGATGAATTACAATTACAAATTTCCCACATAAAAGCAGCCAGGCCAAGATGGTTCTAATGCTGAATTCTTTAAGTTCTAAATATTTAAGGAAGAATCAATACAAATTCTTCATAAACTTTTCAAGATGCATAAGGGAGGGATCACTTCTCAATTCATGCTATGAAACTGCTGTTACCCTGATGCTAAATCCAGACAAACATATCCCGAGAAAACTTCAGACCATATCTGTCATGAATATAGGCACAAAATTCTCAAGCAAAATATTAGCAAAAAGATCCCAGCAATATATAGTAAGAATTAAACACCTCATAACTGAGATTTAACCTATGAACTTAAGGCTAGTTTAACATTTGAAAATCAGTTAACAAAATATACTATATTGGTAAAATTAAAAACAGGAACCCCACAAAAACTACAATTGCATTCAGTGTATAAATAAAAAATGATAGGCTGGGCATGGTGGCTCACGCCTGTAATCCTAGCACTCGGGGAGGCTGAGGTGGGTGGATAGCTTGAGCTCATGGATTCAAGACCAGCCTGAGCAAAAAGTGAGACCCTGTCTCTACTAAAAATATGAAAACTGAAGCAAGAGGATCACTTGAGCCCAAGAGTTGGAGGTTGCTGTGAGCTATGACAACATGGCACTATACCCAGGGTGACAGTTTGAGACTGTCTCAAAAACAAACAAACAAACAAACAAACAAAAACAAAAAGAGATAAACTCTAGTTATTTGTGTTTGACATTTTTGCCAACCAAACTGTCAATTTTAGAAGAACAGGAGTACCTTTACATAGGAGACTATGTCTTATCCATCACTATGTTACTTAAGATCTACAAAAATCTGCTCAATTATTGATAGTAGAAAGTAAGAATGAGTTCATTAAGAAGTTCTAAAAAGATTCCGGGGGCAATGTGCGGGTTTGGGACTTCATCTCTCTTGATTTTGTCCATTTTTCTATCCTCTATTTCAATTATTTCCACTATAGTCTTTATTTTCTTTTTTCTTCTTATTTAGGTTTAGTTTTCTATACCTTCTCTAATTTAAGATATTTTATGTTATATCTTCATTTTCATTTTTTATGTTATATTTTCATTTTTACCATCTGCTGGATAAGATAACTGAAGTTCAGAGATACTAAGTTATTTATCCAGAATCTTGTGTTTTTGAGTTGTTTTTTGAAAGTTTGGGGTAATGCGAATGACTAAACTGAAATTCATGTCTTTAAAAGTGTCAGTCATTTCAGCCAACTGAATTTGCTCCTGTTATGCTATTTTCTTTCAGTCATTAAGACCATTTGCATATTATTTGCACCCTCTTTTAATAACATCTTCATGTAATTTTAATGTACTTATTTGTTTCAAGTTCTTTCCTTCTCAAGTTGCCTCTGAAAATTCACTTTTCTCCCTTCTGTTTTCCAGAGTAAAGCATTCTCTTTTCTATGAGCCCTTGTGGTCCTTATCATGATGCTCCTGATTTCATACTTAAAAGGTCTATCTAGACTTCAAAAAATATTTAGTTTCCATTTCACAATATTTATTGATTTCCTATTTTATTTATTTATTTAGGAGATAGAGTCTCACTATGTTGCCCTCAGTAGAGTGCTATGGCATCACAGCTCACAGCAACCTCAAACTCTTGGGCTAAGTGATTCTCTTGCCTCAGCCTCCCAAGTAGCTGGGACTACAATGGTGCCTGACACAATGCATGGCCATTTTTTTGTTGCAGTTGTTTAGCTAGCCCAGGCCAGGTTCGAACCCACCACTCTTGGTGTATGTGGCTGGCCTTGTAACCACTGTGCTATGGGTGATGAGCCCCAGGTTAATTTTAGAATCAAATAACTAATGTTTCTTACAAAGAAAAAAAGTATTGGGAATTGGATTTAGAATGTTTTAAATTTATGAGTACATTTTGTTAGCAATTGATATCATTATAATTTTAGAACATTTTATATTTATATATCTTACCATTGTACCTTATTCACCCCCCCCAACATTTCTGTTTATTTATTCAGTTTTTCAATGATATCTTTTAGAATATTTTCATTTTTTTATGTTTTAGTTATTAATTACCACTAGCCCCTCTACAAGGTTCCAACATTACTGGTCATAATATGTGGTAGATGTGTTTTTAACTAGTAGGCAGATGTCACTGTTCAGATCTCAAGGCTGGAGGACAATGTGTTTCTGCACTTACCAAGCCCTTCTTCACTTCAGGTAGCAGGTACTTTTCAATACAGCAGGTGAAGAACAGACTTAACTGACACATTGTATCTCTGGTGAGTGTTGGCTAAAGAGGTTTTCACCTCCCATAGAAGTCATGCTAAGCATACCAGCTCAAGACACCTCTTCTAAAGGAAGTTCTTTCCCTTAAATTTCATCCTATGAAATAAATTACTCTCTAATTTCTCTCCAGATACCTCTCAGGATAAGATTAGTCAGCCATCTGTGACTCTGCCTCTAATTATTGTTTACTTCATTGTCAAGATTTAAGCTGATAATATGTCACTAATGCCAGATGAAGGGTTCTAGCGCCGGAATAACTACCAGTGGAAGAGCTGTCAGCCCTTTGCTGAGGTATTGACTATATTTTACTTAATCATATTTTCATTTTTACTTTTAACACATATGGAATGAAAAAGAAGACAATAGGTCAGGCACAGTGGATTATGCCTGTAATCCTATCATCCTGGGAGGCTGATGGAGGAGGATCCCTTGATTTCAGGAGTTTGAGACAACCCTGGGCAAGAGTGAGACCTCATCTCTATTAAAAATAGAAAAGAATTAGCCAAGCATCGTCTTGGGTACCTATAGTCCCAGCTACTCCAGAGGCTGTGGTAGGATGATCCCCTTGAGCCCTGGACACTGAGGTTGCTGTGAGCTAGGCTGACACTACTGTATGCTAACCCTGGCAACAAAGAGACACTGTCTCAAAAAGAAGAGGAGGAGGAAGAGGAAGGAGAAGGAGAAGGAGAAGGAGAAGACGAAGACGACATAATAAAAATATTCCACAGTTCTGAGCTCTTTATTCTGTTTAAAAGTTTGTCTTGAATTTGCTCATTTTTTTCATTTCAGTAACCTTCATACCTAATTTTTCTTCTGAATAGCCCCCTGAGCATAGTACTTTACTTTTATTTCATTTTTAATAATATTATAACATTTTGGTACTAACTAATTGAGGATTATCCCATTTTTAAAAGATGGTTATTATTTATATTTAAGGATTTATGTTTTTAACATTTTATTATCTTGAATAAATATATATACAATACATGCATATATGTATGCATATATATGAAATAGTTATATATTGCAATTATGATTTTTCATTCTTTCCTCCTCCAGTAATAAGGGCTCCATTTTGCTAGTTTTTCTGCTGCAGTTATCTTTTTGTTCCCTCAGATTTATCACTTAAGGATTTTTGTTTGGTTTGTTTTGATTTACAATATTTTGTTTTTCCTTCTCAAATTGATGGAGGTGGGGTTTATGTCTTCTCAGGTTGGCAAAGAGCTCCTGACCTTGAGAAACCCACCCGTCCCAGCCCTTCAGAGGCTGGAAATTGTGGGTGTGGTTCATAGAACCTTACTGTACTCCACTATTACTCCTGTCTCTCTATTTCTCCTCCTCTCGCCTTTTTGTTAATCTTTTTGTAATCTCCTTTTACTTCTCCTTAGCTTTTTCTTTTCTCTTTTTTTAATCTTTTCTTTCTACTTGTTCTTTTCTCTTCCTTTTGGTCCTATACCAAAAGGACACTTCAGCGTCATAGGTCAGAGACAAAGTAACTTAAAGAGGAAGAGAAAGTGAAAGGAAAAAGCAGGGTAAGGACACAGACAAAAAGAAAATACTCATGAGGTAAAAAAATTCTGGAAACATGAAACGTCACAACAGAGCAACCTCCTTAGAGATCATGAGGTAGCTACTGGAAAGGATTTCACCTATAAAAAAATAATAAAAATGACAGAAAGGGGATTCAAAATGTTGATTGTAAAATCAATGGGGAAATTTCTGAGAAAGTGGAAAATAACCTAAAGGAAATAAAAAAAAAATAGAATCAAATAAGGGATGAAATGTATGAAGACTATAGAAAGGATATGATAGAGCTTAAGTAATTAAAGGAGTCAATTGGGGAAGTTACAGGTGTAGTAGAATGTATTGACAACAGATTAGACCATGGAGAAGAAAGAATCTCAGAGCTCGGAGAAAAAGCTCTTGAGATAATACAGGCAGATAAAGAGGCAGAAAAGAAGAGAGAGAATGCAGAACATTCACTGAGAGAACTATGGGACTTCATGAACATTCAACTAGATGAGTTATAGATATCCCAGAAGGGGAAGAAAAACTCCTCAGAGGAATAGAAGTCCTACAAGAGGATATCATAAAAGAAAATTTCCCAAGTATCACCAAAGACTCCAACACATTCCTTTCAAAGGCTATAGAACCCCAGATCATCTCAACTCAAACAGAGTTTCTCCAAGACACATTGTCATAAACCCATCCAAAGTCAAGATAAAAGAGAAAATTCTTCAAGTATCCAGGAGTAACTGTGCATTAATTTTCAAGGGCAAATCCATCAGAGTGATAGTGAAATTCCCAAATGAAACTTTTCAAGCCAGAAGATACATTTAACCTACTTAAACAAAACAATTTTCAGCACAGAATTCTATATGCTGCTAAGTTAAGCTTTAAAATTGAGGGAGAAAACCATTCTTTTACTGAAATGCAAACATGCAGGAGATTTGCCACAAGACTACCTCTACAGGAAATAACTTAGACATATTTTCCACACTGACCATCACAATGGACCACCAGCTAAGTAAACACCCAGAAACTAAAGAACAAAACCTAGTTTCCATAATGACACAAAAAATGAAATTAAGTAATAAAGTTTTACAAAATGAGATAAATTATTTATTAGTTATCTTATTATTCCACCACCCTTATCAATTCTCTCAATAAATGTTAATGATGCACAGGTTGGCAGATTGAATTTTTAAAAAAAGCATAAGCCATCCATATGCTGTCTGCAAGAAACACACCTAGCCTTGACAAACAGGGTGAAGGGATGGAAAATAATATTTTAGGCAAGTGGAAATTAGAAGAAAAGAGGGTCACAATCTTAGTTTTAGATACAAGTTGATTTAAAAAAAAAAAAGACAAAGAACCCTTCATACTGGTCAAGGGAACAATACAACAAGAAGACACTTCCATTCTAAATATTTATCCACCCAGCTTAAATGTTCCCAGATTTATGAAATAGATCTTAATTAGGGTGGCACCTGTGGCTCAAAAGGGTAGGGTGCTGGCCCCCGGCAAAAAAAAAAAAAAAAAGAAAGAAAGAAAAAAGATAGATCTTAATTAGTCTGAGCAATATGATATCCTATAACACCATAATAATAGGGGACTTTAACACTCCTCTCACAGATCCTCTAAACAGAAACTTACACAAAGATACAAAGGCTTAAAAGTGACCCTAGAACTAATGTGCTTAATAGACATATACATATGCAGAATATACCACCTCAATGCTTCTTATAAGTACATGGATCATTCTCCAAAATATATCATGTCCTAGGACACAAACCAAATCTCAGCAAAATTAAAAGAATAGAAATTATTCCTTCTATCTTCTCAGACCACAAGGCAATAAAGAAGGAACTCAACTCCAACAAAAATTTTCAACCCCATACAAAGGCATAGAAATTAAACAACCATGTTCTGAATGACAGTTGGGTAAAGGAAGAGATGAAGAAGGAAATTATCAACTTCCTTGAGCATAACAATGAAGACACAAGCTACCAAAACTTGTGGGACACTACAAAAGCAAGCCTTAAAGGGAAAATTATCGTGTTAGACAATAATTGTTTTCTCCCTCAAAAACAATTTTCTCCCTAAAAAAACAGAATTAAATAAGGGATGAAATATATGAAGAATATAGAAAGGATATGATAGAGCTTAAGTAATTAAAGGAGTCAATTGGGGAAGTTACAGGTGTACTAAATAATGTCAAGACAAAAAGAACAGGAAGAGAGCACATCAATGATCTAATGAATCATAAAGAAATAGAAAAGGAAGAGCAATCTAATCTCAAATCTGGCAGAAGTAAAGAAATAACTAAAATTAAATAAAAAATAAATGAAATTGAAAATAAAGGAATCATTCAGAAAATTAATGAAACAAAAAGTTGGTTCTTCAAGAAGATAAGTAAAATTGATAAACTTTTGGCCAGATTAGCCAGAAGTAGAAAAGTAAAACCTTTGAGCAGCATCTGTGGCTCAGTGGGTGGGGCGCCAGCCCCATATACCAAGGGTGGTGGGTTCAAAACTGGCCCCAGCCAAACTGCAACAAAAAATAGCCAGGTATTGTGGCAAGTGCCTGTAGTCTCAGCTACTTGAGAGGCTGAGGCAAGAGAATTGCCTAAGCCCAGGAGTTGGAGGTTGCTGTAAGCTGTGATGCTACAGCACTCTTCTGAGGGCAATAAAGTGAGTCTCTGTCTCTAAAAAAAAAAAAGGAAAAAAAAGCAAAACCTTTAATAACCTCAGTCAGAAATGAAAAGGGGGAAATAGCAACTGAGACTGCAGAGACACAAGAGATTACCAAAAAATTCCTTGCCCAGAAATTTGATAATGTGGGGAAGATGGAATGATACCTGGAATCATACCATCTTCCTAGACTTAACCAAGAAGAAATAGATCTTTTGAATAGAGGAATATCAAGCAGAGAGATTACAGAAAGAATAAGAAAGCTTCCAAAAAGAAAAAGAAAAAAAAAAAAAGGCCCAGGACCAGATGGCTTCACATCAGAATTCTATCACACCTTCAAAATGAGCTTGTACCTATACTGCAAAACCTATTACAAAATGTTGAGAAGGAAGGAACCTTCCCCAACACATTCTATGAAGCAAACATCACCCTGATTCCAAAAATTGAAAAGGACCCAAATGAAAAAGAGAACTACAGACCAATTGTACTAAATAATGTCAAGACAAAAATACTGAATAAAATCTTAGTGAATAGATTGCTACACATTGAAAAATTTATACATCACAATCAAGTAGGCTGCATCCCAGGGATTCCTGTATTTAACAGATGCAAATCCATAAATGTAATACACCATATCAATAGAAGCATAAACAAAGACCACATGATCCTCTCAATAGATATAAAAAATATTTTGATAAAATTCAGCATCCTTGTCTAACAAGAATACTTAAGAAAATGGCATAGGTGTCACATTTCTTAAGCTGTCTGAAGCCATCTTTGACAAACTGAGACCTAACATCATACCGGATGGAATCAAACTGAAAGCTTTTCCACCTAGGACTGAAATCAGACAAGCATGTTCACTATTGCCACTATTATTCAACATTGTGCTGTAATTTCTAGCTTAGGCAAGAGAAGGATATAAAAGGCATCCCAATTGGGGCAGAGAAGGTCAAACTCTTGCTTATTGCTGATGATGTAATCTTATACTTGAGTACCCTAGATACTCAACCGCAAAATTCCTGAACATGATCAAGTAGTATAGTAATGTATCATGGTATAAAATCAATGTCCATAAATTAGTAGCCTTTATATACGCCATTAACAGCTGTGTTGAGAAGCAGATAAAAGACATAATTCCCTTCACAGTAGTGTCAAAGAAAATAAAATACTTAAGAATATACCTAACAAAAGAAGTGAAGGATCTTCACAAAGAGAGTTATAAAACTCTAAGAAAAGAAATAACAGAAGACATTAACAAAATGGAAGAACATACCATGCTTTTGTCTGGGAAGAATCAATATTGCTATACTTTGAAGAACTGGAGAAAAATAGTGCTTCACTTTGTATGGAACCAGAAAAAAAAACCATATAGCTAAGGCTATTTTTAGTAATAAAAACAAAGTTGGAGGCTTTACCCTACCAGAGTTCAGATTATGTTACAAGTTCACAGTGATCAAAACAGCATTGTATTGGCACTAAAATGGTTACACAGATATATGGAGTAGAATAGATAACCAAGAGGTGAAACTAGTCTCTAGTTGCTATGAGATCTTTGATAACCAAACAAAAGCACCGGGGAAAAGAATCCCCATTCAACAAATGATGCTGAGAGAACTGGATAACCACACGCAAAAGACCAAAATTGGACTCACACATTTTACCACTTACAAAACTTGAGTCAAGATGGATGAAAGATTTAAATCTAAGACATGAAATTATAAAAATCTTAGAAGAAATTTTGGGAAAAACTTTTGATGGTGTCACATTGGGGAAAGATTTTTTTTTTTTTTTTTGGGAAAATTTTTACGATTAATACTTCAGTAGCCATATTATAAACAATACCAAAAAAAATCAAATGGGACTTAATTAAGTGAAAAAGCTTCTGTACAGCTAAGGACACAACAAGTGAAACTCAAAGACAACCATTGGGATGAGAAAAGTTATTTGCATGGTATAAATCTGACAAAGGGTTAATAACTAGAATCTACAGAGAATTCAAAAAAGAGCAAACAATCCCATCTACTTCTGAGCAAGGGATATGAACAGAACCTTCTTTGTTGAAGACAGACAAATGGCTAATTTTGAAAAAATGCTCATTGTCACTCATCATTAGAGAAATGCAAAGCAAAACCACCCTGAGATATTAGCTAACCCCTGTCAGAACAGCCCACATCACAAAGTCTCAATGCTACAGATGCTGGCATGGTTATGGAGAGTAGAGAACACTTTTGCACTCTTGGTGGGACTGCATACTAATATAACCTTTTTGGAATGAAATATGAAGATTCCTCAGAAAACTCAAATTAGACCTCTCATTTGGCCCTGAAACTCAATTCTAGGCATCTACCCAGAAAAAAAATTTTTATCATAAAGACATCTGCAATAGATTATTTATTGCAGCTCAGTTTACATTCTCCAAAATGTGGAAATGGCCTAAATGCCCACCAATCCAGGAATGGATTAACAAGCTGTGGTATAAGTATACCATGGAATACTTACTCTTCTGCCATTAAAAAAAATAGAGACTTTATATGTTTTGTTTTAACCTGGGTAGAGTTGGAACACATTCTAGTAAAGTATCACAAGAATGGAGAAGCAATATACTCAATTCTAATATGAAGCCAGTAGATCTGATACATACACAGATAAGAGAAAAACTCAAATCAAGTCAAGGTGGAGGGTGGGGGAACAAAGGAGTAGGGAGAGAGGAAGAGGGACAGGGGTGGGAATTATGGTATATGTCACACCTATAGAGTTCAGGACACAATTATAAGAGGGACTTTACCTAACAAATGCAAACAGTGTAACCTAATTCTTTAAACTCTTGAATAACTTGAAATAAAAAGAAAGATTAGTACCTGTAGTTACTTTAGCTTTTGTACTCCTATCGTTATACATTTTTTTTTTGTGCAGATAGCTCAGAATATTAAATATGTATCTGTCTTTATAAGGACTATTGGTTTAATTTTATTGTTGTTATCTATTTTTCTTTTAAAATTTTACTCTTAGTTGAATATTTAGCTAATTTATTTGTTAGTATTTCATATTTTCTAGTAAATGGACTAAAGAATATATACATATATAGTTCTAAATACTAGAGATCACCTGTACAGAATTTTTCTCTAGTTCCTTAAAATATTTCCAATTTTGGTTTTAGTAATGTCCCTTATTGAAGTTATCTAGAAGATATACCATGTAACATTTAATTTCTAAATTAGTTATTTTTGGATATCCTTCTATTGTTAATTCTTTGCTATTTTATAGTGTTTTCACATGATTTTTCTATTTGCTTCTTTCTTTCTATGATGAAGTGAGCTTTGTGTATCACTTAAAGTATGCTATATTTATATTTAAATATTTCATGCATATCTGAACATATTTCTTTTCAGATAAAAAGCCTCCCAATATAAAAACATGTCTCATAAAATTTTTATTCAACTTGTACATTTATTATATATATTCAGGTGACATCAATTTGTGAGAGCTGTGAAAATTCACCTTCTAATTGTAAGTGTACTGCAAAGTTTCTACTACATATTAATTTCTATTTTTCCCTGTATTTATTTTAACAAAGAATCTCCTTAAATAAGATACCTTGTTGGTAAAAGATATATTAAATTTATGCCCACTTTTCTAGTACCTAGGGCTGGAAATAGACGTCATTTTTAAGCATATCTTTATTCTGGGAAACAACAATTTATGTGTTTGCCTATGTTTCAAACATAGAGTTTTAAAGTATCTTTTATGTTGTTTTTAGACCTTAATTTCATTGGAGTAGTTTGCCAGAAGCTACCTCAGCATTTGTTATTCTACAACTTTTACTGTAAAAGCCCTGATTAACTTACAAATGTTGGATTGTCCTCTCTAGCCTTGGAATCTAAAATTCAGTTAGGGGTTGGTGTCGGTAGTACAGCGGTTACAGCGCCAGCCACATATACCTAGACTGGCAAGTTTGAACCCGGCCTGGGCGAGCTAAACAACAATGACAACTGCAACAAAAAAAAAAAGCAGGGCATTGTGGTAGGTGCCTACAGTCCCAGCTACTTGAGAGGCTGAGGCAAGAGAATCACTTGAGCCCAAGAGTCGGAGGTTGCTGTAAGCTGTGAGCCACAACACTCTACTGAGGGAGACATAGTGACTCAAATAAATAAATAAATAAAATAGGGCAGTGCCTCTGGCTCAAGGAGTAGGGCACCGGCCACATATATCAGAGGTAGTGGGTTCAAACCCGGCCCTGGCCAAAAACTGCAAGAAATAAATAAACAAATTAGTTAATTAATTTACTTGAATTCAATTAGGAAGTTTATGGCTTTGGAAAAGTATCACGGACAAATATAGTTCTTGTGATAGGGCAAGTTGGGCATTATCTTGAAATAACATCACCTTGAGGAAAGAAAGACATGTCTGGGATGGTATTCCAGCTTCAGGAGAAAGGTGCATGTACAATGGATGATGACGAACAATAAAAGTACATCACAGGAAATCTGGCCAAGACTGGGGAGTAGGAGGCTGGAGGAGCATTTCTTGAGAAAGTTGAAATTTGAAGGGCAAGTTCCACTTAGCTGACAGTTGGCTCCAGCATCACCAGGCCAGCATTAATGTGGAATCCCTGTTGTAAGTACATAAATAATGTTGAGTAGAATATAACAACAACAATAAAATAAATATGGCTGATATTGAACAAAAGATGCAGTATTCTCTCACAGTAGAAAGGAAGCAGGCCTTAAAAGCTGCTTACTAGATGTTTTAGCAAAGCCCTGGGGAAATGTCAGATGGGATAAGTCTGGGTTTTTGCTGCCCTAATGCTGTAAGAGATGGGCCTTTCAAAGGGGGAAGAGATGGAACTGAGAACCTTGAAGGAAGGTTGAATCAACAAAGGACCAAATGATTCTGCCCTGGGATTCTAGGTGGCTCCTGTGAGAGGTACGAATTAAACACCAACGTGCTGCACTAATCCTCAAGGTGAGAAATTGCTATAAGATTACTCTGAACAATAGCACAAACAACTGAAAAAAATACATATGCACATGCATGGATACATACCCATGCCAATGAGAAAATTAAAAATCTTTCTGTAGGAATTTTGTCATAATAAAGGGTGCCTTAGATTCCTTTGAGGTGTTTAGCATTAGAAAAAAATTAAAATACCTATGATTTGAGCAGCTAGTGCCGTTTGAAAGGTGCAATAAATACATTGAAAGGATTATATGGATAAAATAAGGATTAGAAAAAAATGGGAACTCTAAGAAGAACAGGCATATTTTAAAAGGAATGAAATAAAACTTCAAGAAATAAAATTACGGCCCTTGATATAGAAAACTCAATGAATGTTAAATAGCAGATTAGGCACATTTGAAGAGCGATTTAGTGAGCTGAAATACGTATCTCAGGAAATTATCCACATGCAGCACAGAAAGGAAAAAAGAAAATATAAGATGTAAGACGCATAAAGAAGAGAGTGGGAACATATCTAAGAATCAATCTACCAAAGATGAGCTGAGCTATTATAGGGAAAACTTTAAAATTTTACATAGTACATAAAGGAACTCTGCATTAATAGAGAGATAGATCATTTCATGGACGAAAAGACTCAATACCTCAAAGATGTGATATTTTCTCAAATGAAAATAAACATCTAAATATGTTTTTCACAGAGCTCAAGAGAGTGATCTTAAATTCTGATGGATGGGTACATTTCTAAAAAACTGTCAGGAAGTTTTTAGAGCAGAATAAGGTGGGAGATGAGCACAGAGAACCTACCCTACTAGATATCCAAATGCATTCCAGACCATATGGTCTCTGTCACAACTACACAGCTCTGTGCAAAAATAGCCAATGTCCAAACAAATGAGGGAGGCTGTGTTCCAGTAAAACTTTATTTACAAATATAGGCAGCTGGCCCATGGGTCACAGTTTTCTTGTCTCTGCTCTGTTTAATAAGTTGTTTTCAGACATTTGACAATTCAATTTGGAAAATTATGAGACTAGATTCCATCTTTAACCCGTATATGGAATAAATTCCACATAGCTTTGTCTTCTAACTATGAAAAGAAAACTTTAGAATGCTTAGAGAAAAACATAGAAGAATATCAGGGTGGGAAGAGGTTTCTTAAATAAGAAACAACAATAAAAATAGTAATGGAAAATATTGATATATTTGGCATTAAACTGAAAACATTTCTATATGTTAAAAATACATTACATGAGCTAAATTTTAAAATAGGCTACAAGTATAGGAGGTGGTATTTTCCACCAACATAACCGCCCAGGTTTAGTTAAAAGAATGCTTGTAGAACATTTACAGATCTGTAAGATAAACTTACCAAAAGAAAGAAAAATGAAATTTTCTGTTTTTTGAAATTATCTTTTATTTTTATTTATAAAAATAAATATTCTCTATTCTTTGAGACTTTGAAAAAAAAAAGAAGTTAACTGATGACTGCATACTAAACTTCACAAAGCATTCTATGATAGACATACTTGTATCTGACAATGTGAATGTTACTTTTTTTGCATTATTATTATTATTGCTCAATATTTCATTGCAGCAATTATCTGATTTCTTTTCCGAATATATTTGTCTCCGTTAGTTTTTTACGAGGTTTTTGTTTCTAGTCCTTATCTTAAACATTGTTATTGTTATTAAACTTTGTGAAGGCAAAAAGTGGAACCCAAATGAACACATGTACATGCATGTATAGAGAAAATTAAAAAAAAGAAAAATGAGCAATGGCAGCTAGACTCAATTTAAGAAGAGAAAATTAAAATAGTTGATATTCGTATAAAATAATGTTCATTTGTCCTATTCCTGGGAGCAGAAACAGAACAAACAAATTTTTAAAAACCCACAAAAAGATGTTCAATCTCTAGCAGTTAGGTAAGTACAATTTGAAATGTAAGATGCCATTTCATAGTCATCAATATGGTGGGTATGAGGAGGTGGAAAATCAATTACATCTACTTTCAGAGTAAATACTATCATGTTGGAAAGAAACTGGACAATATTTCATAATGTTGGATTTATATATACACTAATATTCATAAATTCCCAGTATATACACTAGATAAAATGTTACATATGAGACATAATCAGAAAGCTTATGGCAATGCATCTTATGAAAAAACTGTGCATAGATTTCAGAATTTTTATGCAACAAAAATAAAATAGTACTACCTTGTTATAACATACCTGAACAGGACCTAGTCTGAAGTTCAAAGAAAATAAGACATCAGTTTTAAAAGAATCTTTTCCAGAGCAACAAAAATTCTGCTAAAATTGAAATAAGAACAAATATAAAGTTCATGGTGAGTAATTTTTTGGAATTATTGTTTCCAAAAAATTTGTGAGGATGCTTCTCTAAGACAGTGGTTCCCAATCTTCCTAATGCCCTTTAATATAGTTCCTAAGAAATCAGCAGTTTACAAATGGACAACTGGCTCTAAGCAGGGAGGAGATGATATTGAAGATGAAACCCACAGGAGCAGGCAATTCACCTGGTTCACATTGTAAATGAAGAGGATGGATGAATATTCACATTAGGCAACACCCCAGACATCTCAAATGGTTTATATTACATGATTCTAACTGAAAAATTAAAGTAGAGCAAACTTTCCACTTGATAGGTGCCCAAACTGTCAGTGACAGATAAGAGTAAAACTTTCAATGGAAATTTGAAACAACTGGGATTGCTACTTCTCTAAAGAATTGTAGCAAGAGATAAAACATTGCTTTTATCCTGACACAAAGCACAAAGACAAAGCTCAATCAAAGCAATGGCTACCAAGAATGTAGTTGAGTCAGAGAACAAGCCAACTTGTCAAGAATAAAAGTTTTGGCCAACGAATTTTTGGATGTTCAAGGCATTTTGTTTGTTGACTTTCTGGAGAGCCAGAGAACAAGAAGAATAACACTAAGGCAGTGTTTTGAGAAAGTTAGCCAAAGCAAGCAGAAATATGACCAGGAAAGCTTCACCAGAGTCCTTCTCTACCACTACAATGCTTCTGCTCATTCCTGTCATCAAACAAAGACAATTTTGTAAGCATTTCAATGGAAAATCACTATGCATACTCCTTATGGTTTTTCAAAATTTTTATTTCAAAATATTAAGGGGAATACAAGTTTTTTTGTTAGATGGATGAATTGTATAATGATAAAGTCAGGGCCTTTAATGTGCCTCTCATCAGGAGAGTACCTTATAGTTCTGCTCTGGCTCTTTCTCACTGTTTTTGTTTCCTAATCCTAAAAAAATGTTAAATTGTACCCATTTTTCTTCAGTTAATAATGTAAAATGACTGCATTTTACATTTTCAGGACCCTCAGTTTTTTAGAAACAAAAAAAGTAAATGGCTGGTATCATCACTTATAGAAGAATCTTGGCCTTGATAGAGGTTATGCTGAGACATAAAGTTTACATATTTTTATTTTTCTCTTTTAATTCCAATTTTCATGAATCTTTTGACATTCCTTTGTATGTGAATAGGGATACATACAAGGATATTGCTGAGGCATTGTTTAGAGTATAAAAAAATAAATATTCATCAACAGAGGACTAATGGAAACTTCTAGTGTTAATGAACACATTATTTTCACACATATTGGCATCTATGTATATCAAAATTATAACATTGAGTAAAAACTTCTTAAAGAATTATAAGTGTAATAAGATTACTTTCATGTAACAATAGAGAACACAAAAAGCAATGAAAAATATTGATGTTTTACTCACATGGGGAATGTCAAATATATATGGACTTGGCTGGAAAAGATAATCACAAATTTCAGACCAGAGGCTTCCTCTTGGCAAAGAAAGAAAAGAATGAAGTTGGAAAGAAGTATAAAGGGAATTATAACTGTCACTGTAATATTTTGTTTTCTTAAGAGTGACAAGTAATTTTGGCATTTATTGTATATGAATGCTGGGTAACTCTAGCATCACGTCTATTTTTGTAGTTTTCTCTATGCTTAAAAAATTTAATAATTTTTAACAGGAGACAGAGAAAAACATACATGTGTGTCTACATACATACACATATAAGTGAATATACATATGTACATATACACACAGTCTCACGTACATACACAGATGAAAAGAGAGGAGATAAGGATGAGAAAGATTGGGCTACCCAAGGCAAGTATGCAAAGGAAATAGAAGAATTGCAAAATTTTAGTGCCACAAGTACCAGATAAGATTTGAAATAATAGTAGGTGATAGATCACGTAGCACATTGTTAAGCAGTGGAAAATTCCATTAAAGATTTTTAAATTGGGGAGGGGGGGAAGAAGATGGTTATAATAAATTGTATTCTAAAAGATCCTGCAAAATGCACTGTTGAAAAAGTATTAGAGGGTATACCTGTGGGTTGACCATGAATGGAACTATTAGTAGTCCTGAGGTAAAATAATGACAGCTTGTAATGATTTATGATGTAGCATCAATAGGGTTTAATGAAATGAAAGTATCACCACATTTCTGAATATTTGGCCATGTTGTGCCATCCCAGCAGACATGGGATAACAGGAAAAGATAAAGATCATACTTTCAGTTTGATGTGAATTTGAGACATCTAAGTAGAAATTTCAGGTCTTCCTGGAGCTCATCAGCAGTTGGGTTGTAGATTTGAGATTGTTGCCCATGTTGGTAACTAATGTTGTGGACTAATATTGTGCAGTGTAAGAGACAGAGAACCATGGGAAAAGTGATCCTAATTTTCACCTTTCAATGGTCAGTATGAAGAAGAGATTGAGTAGTTGTCAAGTAATTAGGAAGAAAACCAGGAAACAAAGGAGTCAGTAAGAACAAAATAAGACGATTAATAAGCTGTGGTATATGTACACCATGGAATACTATTCAGCTGTTAAAAAGATGGAGACTTTACATCTTTTGTATTAACCTGGATGGAAGTGGAACACATTATTCTTAGAAAAGCACCACAAGAATGGAGAAAGAAGAATCCCATGTACTCAATTCTGATATGAGGACAATTAATGACCTAATACACAGTGGTGGGGGATGGGAGAGCAAAAGGAGGAAAGTAGGGAGGGAGGTCAGGGAAAGGGAGAGCAGAGAGACGAATAGAGGGGTGGGGGTGGGGGAAGGGAAGAGCAGAGAGAGGGAAAAAGGAAGAAGGGAGGGGTTGAGGGGGTCCCCATATGTGACACAGCTTTGGGGGGCAGAACACCATTATAAGAGGGACTTTACCTATCAAATGCAATTATTGTAATCTGGTTCTTTGTATCCTCAATGAATCCCCAAGAATAAAAAAAAAAAGAAAGAAAAAAAGGGAATCAAACATGGTTGAAAGCTTGTGGGAGGTGAAATAGGATGAAAACAAAAAAATGTCCGCTGAGCTTAGTCACATGGCTACTGGCCAGAGATCTGTTTTAGTGGCATAAGGAGGACAGAGAGCCAGTTTGTCTGAGAACTCAGGGAAGTATGCATAAATAAGGATGATGTGCATAAACATTTTTGAAATTGGTCCATTTGAGAGAGGAGAGAGATGATTATATCTAAAAAAAAAAAAAAGCTGTTGGGTCATGGTTTGATAGAACATACACAAGGGGAAATTAAATTGATAGGAAGATGTTGGGTATCCCTAACAGAAAGGCAGACAACTTAAAACTGAGGGAGAATGGGATTTTTAATTCAAATACTCAAATTGAAGGCTCAAATTTGAGGCTCAAATACAAGAAAGGAGAGTTATCATCTGTAACAGGACAGAAGACAGGCAAATACAAATTGGTTGGTATGTTCGGCAGAGGGAGATTGAAGGATGAAGGATTCTAATCTGATTTTTTTCTTAAGTAGCAGATGAGGCCTCTGTAGGGAGTGGGGATTGAGGGGTGGAGTGTTTGAGGAGAGTAAGCAAGCATGAAATAATTATTGCAGAGAATGAGAGAGCATGACAGAAAAGAAACGGAGTGAGTTTGTCTAGCTATTTTGCATGAGTTGAGGCCATATTCATCAATTTATGGCAGAAACTATGTATAATGATAAGTAAAATCCTCTAATTGCTTTTCACTTTTCAAACATAGGTGTAGCGAGCGTGTACAGTGGGGAATATGCTGATTCAGGCTTTTACTCCAGTGCTATGACAATTCAAAAAATCTCCGAAGTAGGGCAGAATGCCCTGGAATATAAATTATATACAAAACAAGGAAAGGGAGAATGAATGGAATATTTCAAACTAGTGTCTTCCCTTTCTGGGGAAGATAAATGACAAAATTGCCAGATAATATTACAAGCAATTTTTCTGTTCTTCAGAAATGATTCATGGATAGTAAAATTTCTGAGCCCTTATTTGTCCCAAATATCTTTTCCCCCTCTCATTCATAAGGAAATAATCATTTGGCCAGGTATTTTTATTTATTTATTTTTTATTAAATCGTACACACGTAGGTCATGAATACATTGATGCGTTTATGGGGTACGATGTGCTGATTTCATAGAGAGGGAAGTGATGTCGAGATTAGAAATGCAAATTCTCAATCCAGTCTGTGTGCTTCTGAATCTCATGCTGTTTCTTAACAGCTTTATGAAGAAGTTACAGAACATTCTGTGCCTCATTCTTTTCCTCATTCATAAAAAGCGGGTAGAGAATACTAATTTACTTATGCATTCATTGTAATGAATAAGTGGAGTTTTGTATGTAATGCACTTAATGTCTGTACGTTCATATAATTGTTAGTTCTTTGAAAATTAATGTCAAAATGATTTCCCCTAGGAATTTGAAAACCATTTTTTTCTTTTTCTTCCAGCATTCTTATCTAAGTCAGAGCTCTACCCGTATATCACTCATGTTTAGAGTTCTTTCTTTCTCTCTCTTTTTAGCTCTCTTACAGTTCTTTATTTCCTCTTTATCCGTAACATGTAGAAATTCCAGCTGGATTAGACCCCCTCAGAAACAGCCCTATTTGAATATATAAAACTTTTCAATCTGAAGTGTCAAAACGTGCTTCACCTTGAGATAATTATGACTTTCAGTTTTACAATTACTTTGACTCCTCTTAATTTTCTTTGGTATTATTCTAAAATTCCCATTAGAATGATATTTCGTCCTTATTATTTATCCTTTAAGTTCCTTACTTCCATTCTATACTTCCAGTTACATTCTTTTTTTCCTGGAATTCTCTTTATTGCCAGTGTTTCTTTCTTTGGATATTATCAATAAGTTATTCATCCTTTTAGTGTACTTTTGTCTCTTACTGTGAAATAACAATGTATGGTCAGGTTATAGATTTATAATTTCATGAATTATCATAAAGTGAGCATTCATGCATACATTATCCAGGCAAAAATTGGAACATTTCCAGTGCCCAGAGCATTGTGTACGTGCCATTAATTATAATCTCATCAGTCTCCTCTAAAGGGGATCATTATCCTGAGTTTTATGATGTGATCTCATTGTTTTTCCTCATAATTCTACTATCTACTTATGTATCTGTGCAAGCTACAGCTTGGGGTGTGTGTGTGTGTGTGTAATTTAAACCTTAATATTTAGAGCCATATGGTACATATACTTTACTTTGATTGTTTGCTTTATTTTAAGCTTCATCCATGCTTTTGCAAGTGGCTACATCTTGTTTATGGTTATTGTTCTATATTATTCTACCATATAAATATTGCACAATTTATCCATTTGATATTGATGGACATTTTGACTATGCACATTTTGGAACTATTGTAAACAATTATTGTACGTGTACTCCAATATAAGACAATTGATTTTAATGTATAGACTTTGTGTTGAGCCAACTTGTTGAACTTTCTCATTAATTCTAAAAATATATCTCTATGTTCTTTTGGATTTACTACTCACACAATCATACCATCTGTTAGGAATAATTTCTTCATTTCTATCCCTTATGCCTTTTAGATTATTTTCTTGGCTTTCCTAATTGGCAACTTCCTCCAGTAAAATGGTGCACAAACACAAGGAGAATTAGAAATCTCAACTTTGATCATTAATGGACAATATTTCAGGGTTTAACCATAGAGTATAAGGCCAAAAATTTTAGGTTTATTCCTTTTATTAAGATCAAAGACATTCCCTCATAATCTTACTTTGTATGGCTTTCACAGTAAAACTGTATAGAAATATTTTCTTCTTTGTTTTATTAATTTGATCATAAATTTTTTCTTTACTCAAATTACTAAATGTCTCATGTTAAGTCAAAACCCTGTGTCCATAATTAAGTTTAACTTTGTCACAGTATATTACCTTTTTTATATGTTGCTTGATTGAGTTTGCCCATATTATCTTTTAGGATTTTTGTAACTATCTTAAAGAGTGAAATTAACCCATGATATTTCTAAATTGTATTGTTCTTGTTAGATTTTGCATCATGGTCATATTGCCCTCATGAAAGTAGGTTGTCAATTATTCTTTGATTTCCTAGAAGACTTAGTTTCTTCCTTGGATGCTTGGAGGAACTCATTGGAAAATTAATTTCAGGATAAATGGGATGAATTTGGAATCTGTGAGAGATTTTTTTTTTTTTACTATCAGTGAATTTGCTGTAATGGCTCAAATGCAAAATTGTTAAGTCTCTTAAGTCAATTCTGTTAAGAATTTGGGGAAATTTATACATTTTATTTATACTTTCAAACACTGACATCATTTGTTCATAATATAATTTTCTTATTTTCTAATGTCACAATATCTGTGTTAATATTTCCTTTCCATAGTTTATATTGATTATGTGTTCCACATCTTCAGATGCTCATCAATATCATTAATTTATTCAAAAAATAAATGTTTGGCTTTAATATTTTTCCCTGGTGAGAACACATTTATCATTATAAATGTGACTCATTATTTTTATTAATATATTTTCCCTAAAGTTTATTTGTCTGATATTGATATAATTTTTTTTCCACTAGTTTTTTAAAGACATGGTTTTTCCCAATTATTTTTTCTGAACATTGTACTTTTTTGGCATATAGTTTGTGGATATTGAGGTGGATTTTATCATTTTTATGAAGACTAACAATCTACACCTTTTAATAATTTTGAATTGCTGGTGGAATTTTTTTTTGAGGTTTAAGTCTGTGATTTTCTTTTATCCATTCTCTCTCCTTTCTTGATAGACAAATAGATATAGATATAATGCTTTCCTTTTTTGTCCTTTTTTGTATTTATTAAACAATTTTAAACTTTAGATTTTTCTATCCATTAATGAAGTTAGAGAACTTAATACTACCAGATGCCAAGATACCTATAACATAGCCAATGTTAAGATAGTGTGGTTTTGGTAAAAGACTAGATGAATGGACAGATTAGTAGAACAGAAGAGAGATGCCAGAAATTGATGAACACATATATGAACATCTCATATACAACCAAGGTGTCACTGTGATATGCTGGGATCAAAGAGTCTTTACAATAAATACTGCTG
Organism: Galagoides demidoff; assembly: GCA_963574575.1. Lineage (NCBI taxonomy): Eukaryota > Metazoa > Chordata > Mammalia > Primates > Galagidae > Galagoides > Galagoides demidoff. The sequence goes on along the minus strand of CAUYQV010171544.1, from coordinate 10,900 downwards.
GGTCAATTAGAAATCCAAAATGAAAAAAATGTTTATTGATTCCTACTTCTCAGCGTGTACAAAAATTAGTATAAGATAGGTTCTAAAGTTAAAAGTAAATCATAAAGCAATACAACTGCCCAAAGACAACATATGTGAAAATATTTTGAATTTGGAATGGGAAAAGTTTTCTTCAACTGAATATAACCCATTCTGTAACCAGCTCTGTGAATAAATTTCAGTGACCCCAATTTATAGTGTATAGCATATATATTTTAATCCTCTCCCTTAACTAACTGAGCTTTAGAGTTCTTTCCCAGAAATAACGGATTTTCTTCAGTGCAAAGGAATTGAGATTCTGAAGGCTTCTGGGCAGAGTTCCTAATGACTCATCACCTTCCACAACCTGCCCCCAATGCATGTAGTCCCCAGCTATATTGCCACCTGCCTCAGGACAAACAGCCCACCTTTAAAAGCCCCTGGGACACTGATTTGAGGCAGCTGCTTCTTCTTTGGCAATCCTTCTTATATCAGTAATTGGTGTTTATGACATGAGCAACTGGACAGACCTAGGCTGAAACTTCCTTGGGATTTCAATAAAAATTCAACCTTTCAAAAATTGAGTGATAGACTCAGAGAAAATCTTGGTGAAATATATATATGTATATATAATATTTGTTTGATATATTTATATATTATACACCAATATATAAATATATGTCATATATTTATAAAATACCTATCCATCTATCATCTGTCATTCATTTATGTATCTAACCAAGGACTTATACAAAATGTGTGTTTTTTTAAAAACTCCTCAAAATCAAAGAGAAAATAAAAAAAAATTACCAAATGGGAAACTTAGACACTTCATAAACTAGTATAACCAAAAATCCCCAAGGGAAATGAGCAAATTTCCAATGTCATTACTTAATATTATTACTCATAGAAATATAATAGCTGTGAATCTATTAGATTTATAATTCTTTTTTTACACTTTTTATTTATATATGTTCTATTTTCTTCACAGAACCTTCTAAGTCACTCCATTTTAGTGTCCCCTGTTGATATTTTTTGCAGTTTCTTCTATTAGTTTTTAATGGCAAGAATCATTGTGTAATGTATGTTTGAACACTTTAGTATTCATTGATTATACTACTCTTTTTTTCCTGTCTAGCACTTATGGTGCCTTTTTCTGAGTAAATTTTCATTCATTTTTGTTTACTTTTTATTTTTCTTGAAAAGTAAGTTAATGCAAACCTGAACTACAAATTTGTGTAGACTCGGCTCCTCACTAAAACTTCTCAGGGATAATTCCCAGGGTTCTTTCATCCTTTGGTATTGATAACACTCTATCTTGACAGTGGGGTCATAGACTAAACAGCAAGTCTGTGACTGTGTTGTTGTTGTTGTTTGTTTGTTTGAGACAGAGTCTCAAACAGTCATCCTGAGTTGAGAACTGTGATGTCATAGCTCACAGCAACCTCCAACTCTTGGGCTCAAGCAATATTCTTGCCTCAGTTTTTCAATTTTTAGTAGAGATAGTGTCTTGCTTTTTTGCAGAGGCTAGTCTCCAACTCCTGAGCTCAAGCTATCCACCCGCCTCAGCCTCCCAGAGTGCTAAGATTACAGGTGTGAGCCACCCTGCCCGGCCTCAAGTCTGCATTTGAATGTTAGGAGGTTCTTATTTTGCACTCCTGCCTTGAGCAGACTCAGGTCTTGATTTCTTACCACTCAGTGTGAGTCAATTAAAACTAAACATGAAGGATGGCACCTGTGACTCAAAGGAGTAGGGCACTGGCCCCATATGCCAGAGGTGGCAGGTTCAAGCCCAGCCCTGGAAAACTGCAGGAAAAAAAAAAAAAAAAGCTAAACATGAATTTGCAATGGTATTGAATGCCGACAGGGCAAACTGAGTTATGTGCCACTCTTAAGCTCACCTGTGAGTTGCTGTTCCTGCCTGAGATTTACCCTTACTGCTTGGAACTGTCTTTAAAAGGCAGAAAACAAAGGTAATTACTTCAGAAAAAATTCTTTTACAGTTTTTGTTTCTTCAAGAAAGACAATCAGAAGGGCCTTACTCCCAGTATTACAGAAATGTGAAATCTAAGTTCACTTTTTAATTTTCAAAATCTCAGAAAACTTTCCTGATTTGTCATTACTCTTTCTATATGGTCTTCTTCTATTACCAAATAAATACTATGTCATGTTAGAAGTCTCTGCACACATTAATCAATGTTTTTATTTGACGATCCTCCTGGTTTTTCTGGATTCCCTCTCTCTCTCTATTATGTTGAAATGTTTTGCTCATTCATCCTAGTGCTTCTGTAACATGAAATTTATTTATTTATTTTTTCAATTTCCTGGAGAGTTTAAACAGTCTGTTCATATTTTCCAATTAATGACAAAATAGTCATTTTAGGATAGCTGGCAAGGATTTACTCCATGGCTGAGATGATTTCTGCTGTGGACATTTCCACAGGACTTGCTGCTGACTGTAGATAAGCAGCTGGGATGTGCTGTCAGGTAGGTAGGCAACAAAGTATTAGCTTTTCAGCCTAGAGGTTTATCTGTTTTACTCATGGATTGGCTGCCTCTCTGCTCCCAGTCCTTTTTATGTTTCTCTGTTTATTGTGGAGTTCTGGTATTACCTCCTTCTGAGATCAGCTGCATTTCTTCTGTTTCTGGTCTCAACACCCATACGAAGGACCATCTGAAGCAGACAGAAACTTTAGAGAATTATTCTCCTAGCTATAGCTAGTGGCACTGGTTCTCAGCCTAGTCCAATAATCAGCATCATTCCTATTCCTGAGATGCAAATTCTTGAAGCTTGACTCAGAAAATCTAGAGATAGTGATAGATGTCAGAAGGCTTTTAGGCAGGGGCAGAGAAATGGGGCCCAGAGAAGAGCAGTCAGGATGGGGGATTAGGTACAGCCAACATGCGGGAAAAATCCCCAGCAGGAAATTTCTTAATCGGCAAGGAGTTTCCACGTGACCTATGCATCCTTTAGTCAATAGTGCTGGCTAGGTGGGACCTACCAGGACGAAAGATTCCCCACCCCCCAAAGGGGGCTGAGTGAAGGGAGTCACTCACAAACAGGAAACCAATAACCATGAGCCATTTTAATTTGAAAGAGCCAACCAAAGTGTACCACCAATAACTGGAAGAACACTTAAGGCTTAAAAAGTGCTAGGCAAAGGGCCAAAAACAGCAACCATCTTGGGATGCCCCCCACTGTGCTAGAGGCTTCGCTTTCCTCTTGTACATAATATAATCTGAGCTTTCACCTACTCATGGTCCCTGAATTCATTCTTCCATCCCCCTAGACCAAGGACCTAAGAAGGAAATTTTAGTAATAGTAGGGTTCAGAAATAGGTATTTGAATAAATCCTTCAGGTGGTTCTGACACATAATCTAGTTTGAAAACCACTCTTGAAAAGAGAAAACAGCCACCTACTCTGTATACTCAGGTAGGAGTTAGAGTATCAAAGGACAGCCCCAGATGGCTGTGCAATTCCACAGCCATGTCTATTGATGATCTGGTTTCATCTCTATATTATGGATTTCATCTCTAAATCAGCCCCTCTGCTGCTTATTTCTGTTTGTTTGAGGTTTTTCCATGATTTGTGTCCATATTCCTCTTTGGTACCAAATTTCCTCAAATTTTAGTATACCAGATGTGGCACCTGAATCTTCTCTATTTTGAAACATTTTGAGGTTGTCTAAATGTAATAGGTATGTAAAAGTATATACAAATGTTTATACATATACACAGATAATAAGGTAATAAGGAAAATATAATAAATATGTTTGTATGTGTATATGTACATATGTACACATAGATATTCATTATATATATGTACACACACATACATATTTCTACTTACCATAAAGAAGCATTTAACTGTGTGGAATTGCACCTTGGTCCCTTAAGGTACACATCCATTCTATTGCTGAATTATGTGGATAATCCTATAATTGGGTAAAATAATGCTAATTTTTCTCCTCCTCTGCAGTCCCATTGCTGCCAAATGTTTTAGATTACTTTTACTTTTCACTTAAATTATTTCAATAATTTTCTGGCTTCTAAGTCCTCATCTATAAAAGAAGAGAGAACAGAAGCTACACATACCTGGAAGAAAACATAAGGACAGGCTTAATAATTATATAACCACAAGTCTTTCTAAATCTGTTGGCTCGTTTATAAAATGGAGATGGCATTAGGTTTTTGTATTAGTTATAGGGACCAATACTTGTCATCTCCTAAAAAATACCTCATAAGTTAAATAATTTTGCACAGTGAGGGATAATCAAAATATTTTGGACATCAACAAAAAAATCCTTTTGGGGGCTGGGGCAGGTGCATGAATTGACTTTTCCTGCCAAGATCCATTAACTATATTGTATAGTCACCACCTTGGTGACTTTGAAATTTGTTTTTTCTAAATCCTGAGCTCTCACTCACTGTAAGACATACTAGTTAATAAATAAAAAAGAAAAACATATATCCATAGTAAATATACACATAGATTGTAAGAAATACTCTTGAACTATAAACATTAAAAGGAAAAATGTGTAAGTATTTAAAAAGGAAATATGGTGGGTAGAGAAGCAATAACTATACTACTTCATGGGAGCAGTCGGGAGGTAATAGAGTTCTCTGAGGTTTGTGGGGGAGGTATAGTGATTTCTCCCATTGTATGGAAAGGGAAACTGAGGCTTAGGGGAGCTCAGTAATTTGCCTAGGTTCTATAAATTGTGAAAACAGGATGGAAATACAAGTCTCAGTGATTTGCAATTGCAGGCTCTCCTGGGCACACTGCACTGTCTTTGTAGGTCAAAAGGTATCAGCATGTAATCCCAATAGAGGTATTGAATACCATCTTCTTACATTACCAAATAACTTGTTAGCTTACTTTCAAAGTTCAGTAAAATAAATATCTTTATTCTTTCTCTAGAGCTATCTACAGGAATGATATCACTATTCCTTGAAAGTAAGAACAATTCTAGATTCCCTTCGAGAATATTTTCTCCATACTCTCCAAAAATTTAACAAACATGGAATATCCAGAATAACTTGATCTATACAGGAAAAGTAGAAAAATTTATTGCTCATCTAATTAGAAGTGAATAAAGTTATAAAGCTTCCTATAAACCCATGTATTTTCTTTTAGCTTTAAACGGAATTCATTTTTAGGTAAGCATTTGCTTATTTATAAAGAGATCACAGGTCTTTTCTACTAACAGCTAATTTAAGGTAGTTTTTATTTCATAGTGAACTACTGCAATATCTCTTAGCATACCCATGGTTGGTGTTTAGACGGTTTTAGAAGTTTTCATAGCCACTTTTTCTCTTTAAGATAAACCATGGGCTACTTTAACTAAAAGTACATGGACACAGCATACATACTTTGTTTTGCTAATCCCAATTGAAAATGCAGTGGCAATTTATATTGCTGAAAATGTGCTATTATTTCTCTATAAGTTCTTATCTGAATTCAGATTGATTATTCAATGCTTGTCATACAATAATTCATTAGTAGACCATTATCTAGAGACATCACTATAGAATAGTGATTAGGAAAATCTCCTGTGGAATAAATAGATGGTGGTCTTGGTTACATTTCAACTCTATTATTTAATATATGTGCCCTAACCCAACCCCTTGTCTCACTTTAACTTCTTCATCTTGGAGGTTGGATGAATAAACAAAACTATTATCTAGAATGAGAATTAAATGAGAAAATGTGGGTAAACTTTAATAAATGTCAGCATATTTCATGATAATGGAAAATCTTTTTTTCCAAGTCTTTAGCCTCATTGTCTGGTATTCCTATTAACTGACTCATATGTAATTTTTTTCTGTTTGGAAATAGAGTTCTACATTAATAATTGGAATTTCCTTTTCCCCTCTCCCTCCTTTCCTCTCTCTCTCTCTCATTTTATCCTTCCTTTCTCCCTTTCTTCTTTTCCATAGAGGCCTATAAGCGCAATGCCTATATGCCTCTAGCCAAAAATGCTGTTTGAGAGAGAGCAGTGAAAAGACTTTGTGCAGGCATTCTTGTAAGAAACTGAGGCAGAATCCCATATGGCTGGGTTAGTTGCAGGCCTAACATGACCATGGATTTGGCTGGAATAGCATCTCCAGACTGTGTTAAGGAATTAAGGTTGACTTTATAAGGCCAATGAAAAAGCCCTTTGGAAAACTGGCCAGATACTCATCAGTAACCTTTCCTGATCTGTGGTAAGTGATGAAGGTCGCTTGCTGACGGGTCTGGGAATGGAGTAACCTTTTCTGATCTGTGGTGTGTGATGACAAAAGTCTCTTGCTGATGCGTCTGGGAATGGAAATGTGCTAGGGGACCTCAAGAAGAGGAATTTATCCAATGCATACAGGTATCTAATGGCACAGATGAAATCTGGGCTCATGAAAGGCTTTTGAGAAGTCCAGCCTGGGAATTCCTTATAAAAGGCTCCAGCAAAATCCCCCTGATCTAAGGCCTACATGAGAGCAGAGGTTTGCACACAAATTCCTGTATGCCCAAGAAGTTTCTTTATGCTTTACTTAAAGATTCGAAGTAACTGCCTCCCAATGGCATGGTCAGTAGAACAGACATTCAAATCATCTCTCTCCCCCCCCCCCGCCCCCCATACCCTCAGGCTTCATCAGATAAGAACAAGAAAGTCATAACTGACAACATGTCCTTCATTAAGTTATGTTAAACCAGGTTATGTTGAAAGGGTTATGCTTAAAGGTGTATGTTGGGTGGATTATCAGATTACCAGGGAGCAGCTACTTACAGGGCGGATGGTCATAAGATGTTTGAATGGATTAATGAAGTCATTGATGTCCAATGCACATGTGCAGACGGGATTGTAATGAATGTTTATGAGGTCATTGCTGTATAGTGCACATGCACAAGATTGCCTATATAAACCAACAGCAGGTAAAGAAGGCTCACCATTTTGCCTGAGCTAGCAGATGGTCACTTTTATTTAAAACACAATTTCAATAAGCGTGCTTATTCTCTGCGACATCGCTTTTCCATGAGACCCTTACGGCAACAGAGGCTAGAGAAAGAAAAAAAAAATCCTGTAAATTCTAGCTATTCAAGAAAAGGATTTCACCTGAAAGATGCATATGAACTTTATCTCAAGTATCTTGCAGAGAAAATGAAACGGTAAGGAATTAACTGATGGAGAATTTAATATCTATATAGTTAATTAACGGACAAAAATAGGTTACGGTATGCTTGGGTTCCCATAGACATAGCTTCTCTAAGTTACTTATCTTTGGAAAAAGATGGTACTCAGAAGTTTAAAGATTTTCTTAGATCAAAATTAGTTTTTACCTGGTGCTAAAATAATGCTTAGGAATCCTTTGTAGCTTTCAGAAAACTTTCCCTTCTCAGAGTAGAGGCCACATTCCTAGGATCTCATCTTTTATCTGCTCTTTTTATTTGTTGACATCTCCAGTTTTATCCTTAATTCCTTACTGAAAGTAGCTGGAAGGTTTTTATAGTACCATTAATATTCGTTAGAGTCCTTGATAGGTTTTCTTCTTTATGTACAAAGAAATTGAGTTAAATAGAAGGAGAATTCTGAACTTTGTGAAGTGGGCTTTGGAATCTCAGGAGCAACATCATATGTATTTTATCTTGTATCCTTATTCTAATTACTGAAACCAGTAAGAATCCTGGGAAAAGTTGCTTAACTTTGCCAACCTTCAAATTGTTCAATTTTAAAACTGTAGACTTTTAAAACTATAAGATGGTTGCTAATGCTGTCTATTGTACCATATCAAGGGAGATATCTACAAATTAAGATTCTCCCTATCCTTTGAATGTTGCAGATGTGTGCTTGGCAGAGTGTCCAGTGTTCTTTAGTGAGGAAGTAAAATCATGAACTGAGGTGATTCTCTGTACACAGCTATCCAAGGTACACACATATATTCAATGAATAATTTCTTTTTAATTGCAGCTTAAGGACATAAGTGATATATGTTAAAATGTAGATCATGGATTTTTCACCAAGTAAAGTTGTAAGAATAAAAGATTCTGAAAATCTATATCACATTTAAATGAACAAGGAATTGGAAAGGGCAAACTGTGCATTTATGAATGCTGATTTACGCTTCCAGTGAGCAGAGTTAGGGTGATATTTTTTTGAAACAAATATTAATCACATGGAGCCTTTCCAAGTACTCTGGGATTTCAGAAACAATCCATTGAAATAGTTTTTCTTTAGGATACGTAAACAAAAATAAACATAACAATACCAAGTATCTATATTATATATATACAACTTTCAGAATTAGAAGCCCACACACTTGAATTTTCTTGAAAATAGCAATTCAGTGATGTAGATATCTTACTATTTTTAAATAAGTGGGTGGATATTGCAGATAGTTAGTGATTTAGCTTTAAATCACATAGGCATGTGATAGTGACAGAGGTGATTCCTGATTCTGATTCCTCTCATTCCCTGACAAATTCTATTTACTTATAGAATGCTCTATTTGACCTATGGGGATCATTCTGTTTTATTTTTATGTCATCTTTCTTCCTTCTCACTAGTACCTATTGCTTCCTCATAGAATAAAGTAGGTATTTACTGGGGATCCTGTGGTCCCAGAATCTGATATGGAGATCATTGTGCTAGTTATTGAGGAGCTCAGGAAATTTAACCCCAAATATGACTACTTGGCATAAAGAATATTTTGGATTAAAGGCCATTCACAATCAGCAAACATATTAGAAGGGGCTTTCCCTCTATCCATGTAAAATGAGACTGACCTTATCAGGGGACCAAAAGGGGGCAAAGGACTTCTTTTCATCTCATAGAGTGCTAGCAGACGTGGCTGAAATCATTTAAAATAATACCTGGCCTCTGCCTTGGCAGTGTTGGTGCAGTGGCAGTGAGTAGAGGAATGAGCAGGCTGAAGAGTAAGCAGGCCCCCATCCCCTCACCACCACCTTGCAGGAGGCCAGACACCTACTAGGGAAATACCAGCACCTTAGGTTCCCTCCCCTTGCACTTAAGGCTAAATAGGGAACCCCTCATTTCCTAGGCTTGCTCAATTTCATGTTAGTTTCCTAGGGCTGCTAATGAAAGGGTAAGGTCCTGTACCCCTTTGCAAGCAGACACTGGAGGGCAGGAAAAATTCAAGAGGGCAGAGCTGACTCCTAATAGCCAGTCAGAGAATTATATCCCACTTTGTTATGAGCAGTCATTTGGGTTTGGAGAGAAACCCTCAACACGCCACCTGGTATCCTTCCCTAGTGGCTTAGAAAGTGAACTTTGAACCTTTCTAAGGCTTTGCAAATCCTTCTAGGCTCACCCAACCCGAACATGCCCAATCTTACTCCTCCACTCAGCTCTGCTGGGATGGAAAACAAGCAACTTTCTAGGAGTTACAAGGCTCATCCCAAAGCCTGGGGCATTCAAGTGCTGTCTCTGAGGGACTAGAGCTCATCATGGCACTAAAGAACATCTCTGCAGTGGGCTTTTTCTTGCAAACATCAGCCACTGACAGAGAGAACAACTCTATAGCTCATTACAGCATCTACCAACTTAATCAAATAAGATATAGCTGATTTTTACTCACAAACATCATCCAACATCTCAGAGATTAAGCTGGGGGTCCCAATGCAATTCACACTGCTGGGAAGAGATGAAGACAGGAGGACAGAAGCAACCTGAGGAAAATTGCTTTTTAAGAAAGAAACAAAAGTTATTATGAGCTTGATTTGTAAGGGGTGTCCCTCTTCCACTGCAGACCTCTAGGCTAATCAGGGAGCTGCTCAGAGTCTGTGCAGATGCATTCTACCAGGGAGTGGGTGCAGAAAAGACCTGCTCCCCACCAATCTCAGGTTTCTGTGACTGATGATGCCATCTTGATTGTTCTGGTTCACAAAGCCAGGTCTACTTGGGGCCAAGCCTTCCAGAAGTAGCCTTTGCATTTCCCTCCTGCTCAGAGAGGGAACAGATGCTTCCTTATATCATGATCTGTGGTGGGAGCCATACACAAGTCCTTCCCAGCATGGGAAGCTGAACAGAGCAGGAACTTCAGACACTACAGGCACAACTTGAAAAACCTATGGCAACTGCCTCAGTGACACTAGATATGGGGGTAAAACCCATGGCTGACCAGGAGTTCCAGCCTACCTATGTAGCACCAAGCCCACTGATTCAATAACCTGCCTGAGCAATTGGGCATCAACTGTCCACACACTGATGAAATAGCACCCTCTAGTGTAGGAGGCTTTGCTTCCAAACCCAGATCTGAAGCTCTCTGTGCCCAAGTTCAAGGCTCTGCCCCTGAAGCTCCAGAGTTCTTGCTGGGCCTGCAACTCTACCTCTGAGACTTCACAGTTATGCCTGGATCAAAATATCTCACTACTGAGTCTATACCACTACTGTTAGGCTGGCAGAACCTCCCTAAGGTCCACTATTTTCCTCAGGACACACTGCCCTAAATAGTCATTCTTGGAATCAGTTTTAGAGTGTCCTTAGTAAAGGGAAGCAGGCCTCCTGTAACCCCATTAAGCCAAAACTGAGAAGAGGAGCCAGATGAAAAGAAACCAGCAGGTGGCGCCTATGGCTCAAAGGAGTAGGGTGCTGGTCCCATATAGGGGAGGTGGCGAGTTTAAATAAGGCCCCAGCCAAAAACTGCACAAACAAACAAAAAAAAAAAAAAAAGAAAGAAAGAAAGAAAGAAGGAAAGAAAGAAAGAAAGAAAGAAAGAAAGAAAGAAAGAAAGAAAGAAAGAAAGAAGGAAAGAAAGAAAGAAAGAAAGAAAGAAAAAGAAAAAAGAAAAGAAAAAAAAGGAAAGAAAGCAGGAAAAGAACCTTGGCAACATAAAAAAATGAAACATTTCAACACCCCAAAGGAAACACAATGGAGCTATAGTAGTAGA
>CAUYQV010171543.1:0-35214 GCA_963574575.1 Galagoides demidoff | reverse complement strand
TAAGAAGTGAAGTAACAAAAAAGAAAAGTAGGTACATGATACTTCTGGGGGATTTTCAGAATTACAAAATTACAAATGCTTAAGATGCATTAAAAAGTAATTTACATGTCTAATAATAGAAAATCTAAGTCAAGCCCAAATGGGGAAACTTAGTTTGTGTGGCTAAATGTTTAAAAGTTAAGGGGCAGTATTGCCAAAAAACATGGAAAAATCAGCCCTCTTAGCCTCTTTTGATGAGAAACTGGATTGCTACATTTTTGAAATATTTATTAACACTTAGGACAATACCCCAGATATCATGATGATACACATGCATAAGAAATCTCAGAACTGTACATCTAAAGAAGAATGCTTAAATGAATTGACACATCTCTGCCACAAATATTATGTAAACGTTTTTCTACTTTAAATAAGGTCAATGTTTGTTTACTGCCTTACAGAAATTGCCATGACAAATAAGTATAAAAGCAAGTTGCAGAGCTCTATGTGCTAACTGTCCATACTTTTATATGCATGCATATATATATGTGTGTGTGTGTTTATATGTATCTATATATGTGGATATACATACATAATTACCAGCATATATTTAGACATATGTAATTATGTATGTATATCCACATACACAGGTACCAGCATATATTTATAGACATAAATAGATATATGTCTATTTGCTTATTACATATGATATATATATATATGCAGAACATATACATATAAATATATATGTCTATTAATATATGCTGGAAATTAATATACATATATAATTACCTCTATGTTTAACACTGTAATGCATACATTACATAGTACATGTGAAAAATTCTGTGGCTTATTTTTGTCTCTATATAGTAAAGCCTGTCTTGTGCTTTGATTTCACTATATAAGGGAATGTTTTAATGGGCATAAGTCAAGGGAAAGAAGACAAGCTTAGCGAGAGATACAGAAGAGAGAGAAAAGTTCGAGGCATATACAGAAGTGCCAAAAAATGAATGCACAGTTTAAGAAAGGAAAAAGGATGTATTAAAATTATACTACTAAATATATATAAATAACAAAAGACAAATACAAGTCTCATTGAGCACTTCCTGTAATTGCAAAAGTCAAAAGTGACTTGAGTGTTAGAAATTTAATGGTCTTTTCCTTTCTTAAAATGTGTATACTTTTTTTGGCACTTTTGAATAGTTTAAGTGATGGGCATAGTGATGGGCTAAGGGAGATGGGAGGGTCTTTCATTCTTCTAAGTGTATAAACACACGCACACACAAATGGTGTGGCTCATTTCTCTTATAAAAAAAGAAGGTTTATCTTGAAAGATTGTGGTGATAACTACTATGAATATAAAGAACCAATCACATTTTATTTAAAAAAAAAAAGGAAAGAATCAATAAATATTCACTACCACCACAGGATTGTTTGGGTTACACCCAGAATCAGCTGGGATTGTCATAAACATGCATTGGGCTGGGAGCTTATCTGGAATTACTTAATAGAATAAAAGTATTATTAGTGTTTAGGTTTTCACAAAGATAGAAGACCCAGAAATGGTTTGTGAGAGAGAGAGTTCAGAGTCCTGAATCATCCCAGAGAAATAACTCCTCTTTTTCATCCTTATGTGCGTTTTCTGTGACAGGCCACGTGTTGCCTCTCATTTGACATTTCCAGGCAAAACACTAAACCCATGAGATAGATGACAAAGATCTTGGTTTGGTTTCACCAAGAAAACGATTTTGAAAGCTCCTGCAGTGGAGAGGAAGAGGGACCAGGCTTCCGTGTTACCGTCAGCCAGTAACTCAGCATTCTATTAGGAGGTTTTGTGTTTACTTTAAGGAAAGTCTTACTAATTCTTGCGTCCTCTTAGGAGATATATCCTGGCACCAGGTCTGAGCCTTACTTTTCAGCTGCTTTTCATCTCTCTTTCCTGGTAGGTGATGTGAAGAGGTGTAAAGGCACCTGGCAGCCTCCAGGAATGAGTTTTCAACTTTCCTCTGTGATCACAGTCAATACCTAAAAGGAGAGTCTCCTGAGGGCTGGTGCCTGGGGGCGCTCGCTTTCTCAGCCTGGAATCCAGCCCGGTGCCTTAGCCTTATCCGTGGAGCTCTTCAGCCCTGCCCATGTCCTTACCTCTGAGAGGGGCATTTATGTTTTCTCTTCTATGTAGATCAAATATCTTTTTCATTATCCTTTCATTGTTATCACACAAAGTATAACAAAAATATTTTAAATAAATTAAATGTGCTAAATGAGAATGTCGGTGCCTCTCATAATTTGTCATGAGAATACTTAAAAAATAAAAATAATAAGAAAAAGTATGTTTGTGCTTTTCAACTAGCTCATAGTTTCCCCTCAATAAAATGACAAGGCACAACTAAGAAAGGGCAGAATTCTGCAATTTGTGTCACTACTTTTCCAAGTCATAACAGAGTAAAGTCAGGCACTGAGTTTCATATTAAAACACTTGATTGCATGGATTTTGTGTTTAACGTTTTACTGTTGGTTTATTTTGAGTGAATGTTGAACCTAGTGCAGCCTAGGGCAAATGGAAAATAAAATTAGGTTATTTCTGTTTGCTTTATTCCGCTTCAAACTCTCTTTATCTGTTGCTCTTGCTCTTTTGAGCATGTCAAGGACCCAACCAACACATTCCACTGAGTGATATCCAGCATTATAATTGTTTGGATAGAAAAGAATAGAGGAGTGTGGAGAAAAATATGGTGTCTGTATTTGAATCTCTAATTTTTTTTCTTGATTTTGGTTTCTAGCTGTCAGCCTTTTGTATTTCTTACCAATGAGCTTCCTGGAACCTATCTTTTTTTAAGGTAGGTCAAGAAGAGAGTGAATTATAGCCAATATTTCTATTTAGAGAGGGCTTCCTACAATTCCACATCACTCAACTTGGAGAAGGGTGACTTGGGGAACAATTGCTCTCAACCCGAAGCTTTTTAAAGCATTGACATAAGATTGAAAGACTTGAGGGAAAGAAAAAAATTAGACCTTGAAAAATTCCTCTGCTTTTGTTCAATTAGTGAGAAGATACTGGCTTTTCATGTTCTCAGCTGACCCTTTGGAACAAATAAAAGTTAGATTTCTAATCTTTTCTTCTGTGTCGATTTTTTCCTTCCATAAAAAATCATGAAGAGAATCCAGTATAAATAAAAAGAAAATTGTGGATGACAAGTCAGGATATTGTAGCTAGTCTTGCCATCAAGGTCCTGATGCCAGGGCTCTTGACTGTCTCAAAAAGAAAGAAAAAAGAAAAGAAGAATACTCTGATGTGATCTTCCTGAATAAATATACAATACAATTTGAAGATGGATTAGAGCATTTTTACCCAATTAACTTTCACGTTGTAAATAATGCATACACAGTTATTCTTAAATAGAAATATTACATTTTAGCTGTCAATTATTTTCCTTACAAAAACTATTTGAAGACTGTGTGTTAAGTATTTATATATAAATTGATATACCTGCCATTAGTTGCCCATTCTTTTCTTTTCTTTTCCTTCTTTTTTTTTTTTTTAAATTCAAACACTAAGCAAGAAAAAACAAATCTGCTTTATTTCCTTTGTTAACCTACAATATGATAAGATTGGTAAGCTTAGTTCAACCTAAAATAATTTACAGCAAAATAGTACTTTTGAAAACTGAAAGTCATTTTAGTAAAAATTGATTACAGTAGACTAAATAATTATGATATTAGACTTTAAAAATTATTAACTCTAAAGTTTGTTTTTCTGACTACTATCATGTTCTATACATACTCTTTTATAAATATACCTTATTCCCCTATAGAGAGAGAATATATATTGGGCTAAAACTTGAATGGATGTGTGTCTGCAGGCAAAGAGCTTCCATAAAGAAGCTGATCTGTCATCTACAGAATGGAGGGACATCACGTTTTGAGATAAAAATAAATAACACATGGAAATCTTTTAATATAATGCATAAAAACCAGAGAACATTATGTTAACTGAAATAAGCCAAGCACGGAAAGACAAATCTCACATTTTCTCACTTTTAATGTAGAAGCTAAATATTAAAAACAATTAATCTCATGGAGGCAGAAAGTAGAATGATGGTCACCAGAAGCTGAGAAGGGTAGCAGAGAAGGTGGATAAAGTGGGGATGGTTAACGGGTGAAAAATATACTTAGATGGAATGAACAACATTTGATAGCACAAAAAGTTAGTTATAATAAAAAATTAGGCTATAGATTTTTAAACTAAAAGAATAGAATTATAGTGTTCCTAACAAAGAAATAAAATGTCTGAAGTAATAGATACCCCAATTACCCTGATTTGATTAATCCTTATTATATTCCTGTATCAAAACATCACCTATACCCTATAAACATAAGATTTTGATATTTAAAACTTAAAGTTAAAAATATAAAATTGGAACATTTAAGGCAGTTAAAAATCTGAAAATTATCTGTAAAATTCAAAAAATGAATTGTGAGAAGATCAAGACTTTAAATATGTGCGTCTATATGTATTTACATACAAACGTATATGTGTATCTTCTTAATATCTCTATGTATATTTAAGAAAAATAATATGTACTGAATATGTACGCATGATTATAACTCAATTTGAGCTTCTGTGTATTGAGGAGTGGATATTTAAAATGTTCATTTCCTGTTGGGAATATGTTTCTCTGAAAATTTACCAGTTGATGCTTTACTCTAATGCTTATAAATTCTATGGCCTTAGTATACTACTGGTGGTAAATTTTATCAAGGTACAAATTTTAGAGATATGGTAGGAAAGATACTGAATGTGCAATCAGAATAGCTATTTCTGAGTCATGGGTAGGTCAAATATATTGAGAACTTAAAAACTTTAATCACTTTTTTGCAAAATAGTAAATATGTGGAATTATTGGAAAGTTTAAATGTCATTATATTAACATAGAGCTTTGTTTGACCCACATGAACCACAAAACTACTATCTTTATATCATAATTAACATGACAAGGAGTGAGGACCATGGGTGTCTCCCTTTAATATTAGATTTGTTTTTTCTTGCTTAGTGTTTGAGTTAAAAAAAAAAAAAGAAGGAAAAGAAAAGAAAAGAATGGGCAACTAATGGGAGGTATATCAATTTATATATAAATCCTTAACACACAGTCCTCAAACAGTTTTTTTGTAAGGAAAATAATTGATAGCGAAAATGTAATATTTCTATTTAATAATAACTGTGTGTGCATTGCATTATTTACAATGTAAAAGTTAATTGGGTAAAAATGCTCTAATCCATCTTCAAATTGCATTGTATATTTATTCAGGAAGATCACATCAGAGTACTCTTCTTTTTTTTTTTCTATTTTCTTTCTTTTTGAGACAGTCAAGAGCCCTGGCATCAGGACCTTGATGGTAAGACTAGCTACAATATCCTGATTTGTCATCCAGAATTTTCTTTTTATTTATACTGGATTCTCTATGATTTTTTATGAGAGGAAAAAATCGACATAGAAGAAAAGATTAGAAATCTAATTTTTATTTGTTCCAAAGGGTCTGCTGAGAAAATAAAATTTAGAAATGAGGAGTCTGGATGAGATGTGTCATATGTTAGCGTCTAGTGCGAACTAATATTTTAGGGGATAAACTAGAACATGGACGGTGATACTTTAAGGAGTGAGGACCATGGGTCTCTCCCTTTAATATGAAGTTTCCACAGAAATCATCTTTAATTTTTCTGCATGAAAGATATATTTCTTGTCTCTGGTTTGCTTATTCATTCAACAATTTATTTATATCTGCATGGACTCCAAAATTTTTATTTTATTTTGCGTTATAATCTAATACAATTTATTTTCTTATTCCAGGTTTTGCCAGTGGGAGCTCTTCAGTTCTCTGACAGGAACTCCTGTGTCCCTTTGGATGCCCATTACTGTGTGAGTTTTTTGTTTTCTTTTTTAAGCACTTCCTTACTTATTGGTACAGCAAGATGTTCAGGCTCATCTTGTATATTTCTGCCGCAGTCTGAGAATCAGTCATTTTCCCTTTTGTTAGAGAATGGTATGAGAAATCAATATCTGGGCACTAGGTGTGCTTGTTGCTACTGGGTTATGGTTGCTATTAGCCCCCCTGGCTGACACCAAGAAAATATATGTTTGTGCCTGTATCTATCTATCTATAGATCTATCTTCCTATCTATAAATGCACCTATCCATTAACCACAATAAAAAGCAAGCTAAATGTGATGTCTCCAACTCTATTCCATTAGTGTATGGGTTATTCTCACCAGCTCCCTTCTTCATCTGTAAATCTGACTTCAATAATGAGAAACTGGGAGCCTGCTATCCACCATCAATTTAGTGAGCAGCTCAGTTCCATGGAACAGGTTGTAATAGTGTCATTTTTGTTAATTTTTTCTGCCACTAGATAAAGATGTTTGGATACCTTGTAATTTTAAGAATTCAGCACTCTCGTCTAGTTGGTTGTCTTCCCTTCTTTTTTTGCTCTGACACTTTGTTTGGCTTTCTTTTAAAAGCCTTTAAAATCATCTCCTCTTCATTCATATATAACTTCTCTAAATTTTAATCTTAAAGTGTTTACATTACGCTACTTTGACTTCCTTTTTAATATGTCCAGATCATCAGGAAATATTCATTTAATTGATATTAAGCAAGGAGAGGTCATTAAAAATTTAAAAAATCAGATCATTAATAAATTTTGAACTGTTTGATCCTCTTAGGATTTAAATAGATGATATTAGATAAATAATAGTATTCACATCCATCTTGAAATATACTTCAATAGTTTTATTTCTTTGATAATGTGTAGTTAGGTACATGTTTATTAAGTCTAGTAACAATAGAACACATAGTGTCTTTGGCATTGAAAGAGTAACCACCATTATTAGATCAGAGACTGCACACAGGTATGAATTGTGATGTTATTTATCATGCTTTTTTTTACCCTATGGAACTGACATACAGAAAATGGTTTTAGAAATACCTAAAAAGTATTTCAGTACAAACTTTAGTGAAAAGAGAGGCAGCATAAAATATTTATTGCATAATTGACCTGTGTAAGATACGACAGAAGCTTTAGGTATTGTGGAGATGCTATGCCATTGAAAAAAGGCTACAATGACAATGACATATTTGAAATTTAAAAATTTAACTGAAAATATATACTTATATGAAATGAGCATGCATATTATATACATGTATTCATTTTTAACTCCTACAATGTTAAATACCAAATTATTCCTGTGTATAAATTTCCATGTTCTTGCTCTTAAGGGATTTATTGGTAAATCATGGATTCTCAAGATGTTCACCATTTAGCAGCCTCTCTACAATGCCCAGGATAGCCCTCCAAAAAAGAAATAATTAAAATGTCAATAATCCTGAGGTTGAAAATCTTTGGTATAAATAATATACGTGAAATACTTGTTTAGAATGTATGGGGTGTAATTGGTGAGCATTTGTGTACGTCCACTTGGAGCAACAATTTCTGACACTAGCAAAGTTAGGCTAAACTTCATAGGTTAAGATCATTGTTCTCCACATGACTGCCCTCTCTTAATACACCAGAAACAAGCCTGGGGAGCCCTATGCACTTGTACCTCTGATCGACTGGCTATAAATCCTGGGGGTCCCAGGACCCCTTCAGGTTTCATAATTCAGTAGGAAAACTCACAGAACTCAGGAAGATGTGATATTTATAATTAAAATTTTATTATAGTCAAGGAATGCAAATCAGTATCAGTCAAAAGAAGAAATGCATGGGATAAGGTCTGGGAGGGTTCAAAACAGGAAACTGCCAAGTCTACTCCGGGGGGATTGGGACACGTTATTTTTTTTTTTTTTGAGCATTGATATGTGTCGGTAGGCAGAACATTGTCTATCAGGGAAGCCCACTTAACCCCTGATATTCAGAGTTTTTGTTGGGGTTTCATTACATAGGCATAGTTTATTGACTTATTGGCAGCATGATTGAAGTCAATTTCCAACCACCCGCTAGTCCCAGAAGTGAGGCTGTCGAAAACTCCAAGACTTCAATCGTAGGTTGATTTTTTGGTCACGGCCAGCCCCTATACTGAATCAGCCCTTTCCTATAAACTATCAAGGCCCACTAAGAATAACAGAGATGTTCATGTCATCTGGGAAATGCCAAGAACTTAGAGACTACTTACCAGGAACTGGGAACAGAGACTAAATTCCTTATTATGTAGAAGTTGGTTCGCTGGATATATGAATCTATAGTCATGAAATAATATTGCTATAATCTGAATATCAAATATACTTTCTAACACAAAATGTTATGAATACAGACAGAAATCAGTCTATTAAATGCATTTTAAAAATCACATATAAAATTCAAATAGACAGAAAAAAAATCTTTATTCAGAGAAAATAATGAGTTGAGGGTAAACCAAAAAATACACGAATTTGGATATTAACCTGAACTTTTCATCTCTAAAAGACCTGTAATGAAATAACTTAAATTCAATATAGGGAATTTAGGTTTATTAGAAAATTATTTTTGACAATAATAAGTATAGATTATTAAAATTTCAGATCTGATTTTCAAATATATGAAATGTATTAGACGGCATATAAATGTAGTAAAAGGGCATTAAAAACCTATGAAATGATATGGCACACCTGCTGGGTATAGGACACGGCTACAACAGGAACTCTACCTAACAAACGCAAACATTGTAACCTAATTGCTTGTACTCTCAGAATAATCTGAAATTTAAAAATAAAACTTACAAAATGAAATTTAGAACAAAGTAAGATTTTAGTCAACTTATTTAAGAAAACCTCAGTTTGTATAAACTCAGGTATTCGCTGCTAACGTACACAGTTTATGGAAAAGCACAGTTTTTAAAGTGCACAAAAATAAATGAAAAGCAGCAGACCTAACTCTAGAAGGCTTATCTGTGTTAGCATAAAACAGCTTAGGCCTTTAATGTCTATAGAAGGTATAATAATAGGTAGCTTCGGAGCGATGCACTCAAAAATTGTATGAGAGCAGAAAGGAGGAAGAGAATAAAGCCCAAATAAATAGAACCATATGCAACACAATGCCCATGAAGAATTATTGAAAACTATTAGCATACATAGCTCAGCTTTGGAAGAAAAAGGCCACTGGGCAAGAAGATGCCACTATCATATCTGCAATGTTGTATCTTTAAGTGCCAGATCCAGTTGACCAATATTTTGAGAAAGAATAGCTTTATTATTATTTTTTTGTAGCTATGGTTACAAAGTGTATAGGGATAATTATGAAAGTTGAAAGTGGAAGACAGCGTCCTCAAGGCAGTGTCCTGAAGGACGTAAGGAGAAAAATTCATTTAACTTTCAAAGGAAGGAGGAAAGAAGTGGATTAATAGGAAAATAAGAACAACTGTCATTATTTTTAATTTAAATTTTTTATTAGTTTGTTTCCTAGGAGGAAAATAGTGATAAAAATGCTTTTATAAAATATGTATAATTTCTTTAAAAGTACATTAAATGATGCTTTCAGTATCATCCAGTTGGAACACTGAAGTGTTGTCTTAAGGGTCTCGTCAGCCTCCTGGCCCTAGAACTTTAACCATCATGGGTTTTGTTTCTAGTCATCAAATACTTTACAGACTGTATGCAGAAAAGTGTGAGGGTTCTTTGGGAAAATACATTACTCCTCAGAAAAGTAGTGGATGGATGACATGATTCATTCAATTTCCTTGACATTTTGACTTTTAGTTGATTCTCTGGTGTAATGTAAAAGAAAACGTTATTATTTGTGGCTTTATGGTTTATAGTATAATTGCAATCGAACTTATAAAATTTTGCTACAACACTGTACTTAGATTAAAAAATGTGAGTCAAATAACTTTAAAAATCCTAATTTGCATTTGCTACTTTGTTAACATTTATAAACATAGCAATCTCTGCTCTGATTCACATAAAGAAAGCACAGACCTAGTCTGTAATGCACTGGCTCTGAACTCTGCACTGCTCTTATTCAGACACTTTCTATCCATACCATATCTTGGGAATGAGTACGTACATTTCACTAAATATATAAAAAGGTCATCAGTATAAAGGGTTTTATAGAATTACTATATGCTACCATTTAAAATAAAAAGCCACATTCTATGAATTTGAATTTCTTTGACTACCGTAAAAATATCTAAAGCAATTTGAAACAACTGATAAAGGGGAAAATATTACTGTGGAGCAGTAGCAATCCATTAGCACATATTAAGTTTGGTTTCAGAAGTGGCCTTTTATATAACACATGCAAACTTTGTCAGGAGTGTGGATGTGGTAATCAATGCATTGCTGGCCCAGAGCTTCCCTTGGGTGTAGTATCAACTAGGGAATTAGAGAGTTGGGGAGACTAATGTGAGAATATAACATTACTAGTCACTGTCAGAGGAACTTAGAAATCATCTAGCCTGACTTACCGCCCAAAGACTGAGAGTCAAAAGACATTATTTAATAATAATTTAGTTGAATGGACAAATAAGTCAAATAACAGAGACTTCGAGAGTCTAAGTAGATGTAGCAGAATTCTATGGCTGGTTACTAAGCAAATTGGAATTTTTGTCTTCTGAATCTCACTGTTTCTTTACAATCATATTATATTTTTCTTTGTTTCATAGTAAATCTCATAGTAAATAGTTGTTGGTGGACATAATGAGTTAGTGACTAAAAATGTAGTCTTATAGCTACTAATTATTGAAGTGAAAAATTCAACCTTAAGTTGTTTCAAATATTTTATTACAACAAATGGATAAATATACTTGCATACATCCTTTTAATAGTATTAACTGAAAATTATAAATAACTTTAATTTTTCTTCCTGTTGATCTACATTTTTGACAGTTTTCTCAACAAATACTACTAAGTTAAAAATGTAAATAGCAGTATTTAAGAAGGAAGAATTTTGATATTAATCCTGTTCTATGACATGACCTTCATAATGATTTAGCAAAAGAAAGGCATGAGAAAAACATTATATGTAGGAATATTAATAACATTTTACATTTATTTTGATCTCTAAGACTTCTAAAGTCTTTCTCACACATCTTTACGTTTAAATGGGAAACTAATCAAAATCTAATTTTTCTATGGAAAATTTTAAGGTTATAGGCTTAGGGGTCTATTTTGGAAATCACTAATGCTAGTATTAATTTGTTCCCCTTTGTTTATATTTCTATCTTAATATATTGTTTTAATAGGGGCAGTCATTGGGAAAATAGACATCATATCTTGTTACTTTTACTGAATTCATAAAATACAGCTTTTTCTCTTTACTTTCTTTAATTACTATTTTTTTTAGAATTATTTGTTGATATCTCCTAGGAATTTGAATCATATTACCACTAGAGCAAAGGGAGATATCTGAGTATGTTCAAAAGTATGAATACTTTCTCTTAGTAACTTTTCAATTTCAATATTCTTCCATTCTACTGTTTTAGTTCTTGGAATTCCAATTTGGAGTCCATGTTCACTCATCCTAAGACTACTGCTTTAATTCACTTCACATCCTTTAGACTATTATGCCTTTGGACTCAAAAATGGAATTATCCCAATTTGGCTGCTGACATTATAAACCCATGGTTGGTGTAGATCCTGAGTGTGACGGGTGTTTAATTGTTGATACTATAATGCCTGTGCTCGGTAAAGAGTTTGTCCTCACAAACCTTACTGTGCAATATACCCCCAAATAACAATATAAGCAAATAAATAAATTATCAATTAGAAAAATCTAAACCGATAGCTAATTAAGACCACAATCAATATAGGGGGAAAAGTTGAGTTTGGATGTACTTTTGGAACAAATCTAATTCAGTTAATCCTATAGTTTAAAATTTTTTTCTGAGAGAGCTATTTATCTTGTGTTTATTCTATCAGCTCTGAAGGGAAAGGTAAACCACTTCCTCAATCGAAGAAATAAGAACAATGACGTCAGAGGTTTCCTCTCTACAGCTCTTTAATAAAGGACCTAACTCAAACATAAGTATAAAGTTTTATTTTTATAATTATCAGCGAGTCTCCAATTTTCCTTCAACATCCTTAATTCTACTTTTTTTGCAATGAAAGTTTGTGATTGAGAGAGATATTATATAGCCGTATGTTTTAAATATATTTTTGAGTTTTGTTCACAAAGGGAATTCCACTGAACATGGTCAAAATTTATACCAAACACAAATCCATTTATTTCTGGACTCATTCCTTGAAAGAGAAAAAGATCTTGGAGCTAAGAGTCAATTTATCGGGTGCTCTGCCACAAAAGTAAAATGATCCAAAACAAAACAAAACACTAGTGTCTCATATGATTGATGCATTGTCATTCAAAATTTGGTAATGCCTAGATTTATAAGCACTGCAATTTTATTTGATGGGTAATTTTTGAAACTAGAATGCATGTATAAAAAATGTGATTGCTATTCTTCTTCAGCAGAAATTATTTTGTTACCACCTCTAACAGAATCTCATTATTGAACACCTTTGGGGAAAGGCTGGGAAGATATGAATAAAATGAGGAAAAGAGGAAAAAAATTTAAAAGTAATAATAAGGAATGGATCTTAAAAGTGCAGCATTTTGTTCTATTAATACACTATTTTGGGGTATCTCAAACACTTATGGACACATATTCCTTTTTGATAAAACATTAAATAGATAACTTTATCCAAGTGACTATGTTATATGCATTAAATTGTCATATTAATTTTAGAAAGAAAAAGCAGAGCTAGAGAGAGAAAAAGTTTTACTAAGATTATAAGCATTTATTTAAATAATTTTAAACAGTCATCTAACAGTAAAAAATTATTTTGGAAATGAATAATCCATGATACTGAACTTTTACAAGTTAGGTTTATATGCTGGGTACGTGACAGGGAAAAAATACTGTAACAAGAAAGTAACGTTACTGAGCATCTGGCAATGATATTTACTTATAATAAAATTCATGTTGTATGATTGTGATTACAGAGTTATCTAGACTTAGTGGTTTATATACAATTAAATAATAATTGTTTCAAAAAATGGATAGCCAATTCAAATACAGCTAAAGCAGGCAATAATCATAAACATGTAAGAAGAAATTCTGTACACACAAACAGAAAATTTTATGAAACTTGTGCAATACTTAGTATTGTGCTGGAGTATGTGAAAATAATATGGATTATTAACATATTCCAAACTCCGTGTCACATGAAGTAAATATTTATAATTAGGATGGAGAAACATCCAAAGTGAAAATGTGCTGGAGAAAAGTTACAAAATTCATTTTTTAATGTTTTGTAGTTAGGCAACATACAAAACATATATATAATATATAAATAGGAGACTGTGCATTCATCTGGCTTATTTCATACAATATCATGAAGACATCAGCTGTAGCACATGTGCACAGGAAAGTAATAATCCTAAAATATTATGGTATCAATTAAATAATTATGTCAATATAAACATATTTGAACTGTACCCAAAAAATTATATAAAAATAGATTGCTGAAGTGAATTTTAAATATTAGCTATTAAATGACAAAGTAATGTGGTTTGTGCCATTATTCTGGAAATATATAACGTGAAGTGTAATCATCAGAGAGTAACTGAGTAGTATCTTATACATGTAATTGCCTTTCTGCAGTAGGAATAGAATTGTCTAAAGAAACACTAGCTGCCATAAACAATACCCCCGGTCTTTTAGTGAGTTAGCCCAACAGCAGTCTATTTTTCACAAATGCAACAGCACAGTGCGGGCATCCCTGCTCAGTACAGTGTCCACCCTATGCCTTGACTATTCCCTACAGCCTCAGGGAACTCTGAACCTGAAAAGCAAAAGTGGAGGATGGGAAGCTATGCCACTTCATAATTGTGTCAGCACAGACACAACACAAATTGCTTTCTTTCACATTACTTTGGTGAGCATTGGAAAATGTGCCCCTGGGTTGGATACATCCCCCCAAACTACTCTTTATGCAAGGGTCTAAATATTTGTGTCCTCTCCGATTCATATATTGAAACTTATTCCCAAATTGATGAGAATTAGTAGGTGAAGGCTTTAGGAGGTGATTAGATCATGAGGGTAGAGCTCTGGGGAGGGGGGGGATGCATATCTTTACAGAGGAGGCCCTAGAGAACAACCTTCCCCTTCCACACTGTGAGGACACAGCAGGGAGCTGCCATCTATACACCAGAACACAGGCCCTCAGCAGCCCCCAAATTTGCAGGTTCCCTAATCTTGGTCTTCCAGCCTCCCAAACTGTGAAAAATAATTTACTGGTGTTTATAGCACCTGCTTGATGTTACTTTGTTTAAGCAGTCCAAACAGTTTGAGACACTGTACTGTAGAAGGGAAGCATAAATTTTAGTGGACAGTTATCTCTGCCATCGGAATAGAATATGGCCAGGTTTATTTTCTATGTGGAGATACTTTAGATAGCAATTTAGAATCAGGTTTTTGAGAAAAAGCTAGAAATATTTATTCATACATTTCACACACATGTACACACACACACACACAAGTCCTGTTCTGTGCCTCTACTGGGGAGGTTAATTTCAACACGTCTGGAATTAGCCTGAACTAATTGACAGAAGTGAGAAATGTACCTGCCTGATTCTAATCCCTAAGTATAGAACAGACTGTACTGAAAGTGGGCTTGCTTTGTAGCCACGAATCCCAGTAGTTTCAAGGCAGTTTGTACCGGCCCATCAGCACTGCTTATTGATAACGGCCCATCAGCACTGCTTATTGATAACGGTGAGACATGATTTGTACTTGGTCTCTGTGAGATGCCGGCAGATAGCTAGATAGTAAGAATATGTCTAAGTGCCCAGTAGGTTATAGAAAAGCATAGTATGGATTCAATTTTGAGCTCACTGGTTGTGAGGTATTTTACACACACTTCAGAGGCTCCCGTTGTGAGAGAAAGAACTATGTGCACGTGACCCTTACAGAGGGAAGACGATTGGAACTCCCACTTAGCCTTTCCAGTCACCTTGTTGTGAGATGGCCTTTGAGTAAGATGCATAGACTGACTTCCAGTCTCTTACTACATTGTATCCTTTTCTAACGATAAGCTGCAAGTTTGTTAGACTTATCATTTTGGTTCTTGTGAGTCTTCTTCAGTGACCGAACCATGTTGAACTGTCACCCATTAGTGAAGTGACACACAATTCTAATCACCACAGAAAGAGCAATGAGTGACAAATGCCAACTGTGAAAAATAAAAAGCACGTGTCCTTAGTTAGATATAATGCCCAATAGTACAATTTCAGAAAACGATAAAGCTACATGAGGCAAATAAAATAGGGTGACAGGATTGGGAGGTGCTGGGAATGGGGAGAAGCTAACTGTGGTGCTCAGTGAAGGCTCATAGGAAGAAGAGTCATTGAACTAGCTATGAAGATACTAATTTTAGAATAAAGTTAAAACAAGTGATGTCAAGGTTTGAGGGAGAAGTGTTCCTGATGCAGGAAGTAGGAGGAGCCGAGACTAATTGATTTTGTACCTACTTAGCATTCGCAAGACTGAAAATGGAAACTTTTACTCTTGCTCATCGATGAACTTGGTAATGTTAGAAAGATGGTCAGTGTGGCTAAGAGTGAGCAAGAGGAGCAGTGGGAGCCCAGGGGAGTGCGCCCCACAGTGGCCAAACGTGGAGGACCGCACAGTCCTGGGTAGGGGTTTTGCATGTTATTTTATTCAATTGTTTTGCGAAGGTTTGGGTGATTTTCTTCTTTACATAATGTATGATTAAATTTTGAAAAGAAATTAGACTAAGAAAAATTTCAGCCACATAAATATTTGTTAATCTACAGCCATTTAACTTGTTCTTTACTTTGAAAGAGAGGTCTTATGACATCATGGTACCTAACTATACGATCCTTGATCCAAAACAGCTGAAAGTTTTAATTTCTGAGCCCTAACATGCTCAGAATTTTCTGAGTGCTAAGTGCCAGTATAAAGTCAATGATGTTACCGTTACTATAATAACAGAATTGTTATTATAATTTTAATATTATAATAACAGAATTATTACTATAATTTTTACAGAATTGCACGTACAGTTTTACTTAGCTCAACAGGAGCCACTAATGTGCAGAATCTTTAAAAATTAGACATTGTTGTATTTTGAGGAGAATAGTTTCAGGTATTTTTGCTTTCTAAATGATGGGATCTGGGAATTTCGGATCAACACTTTTTTTTTTATTAAATCATTAATGTAATCATGGGGTACAGTGTGGTGTTTTCATATACAATTCAAAATATTCTCACAAATGTTTTAAGGTTGATACGAAGGAGTGTTTGACCTCCTTATTTAAAGGCCTGCTTTTAAGGATATTGGAGTGGTTCCTTGAGAAAGCAGCTTTTGCAAAACATATGTTATGAGAGGTGTTATGGAGTTCAGAGAAAATTGTTCCAGTTTTTCTTTCTCTAGCTATGTATATTATCTGTTCTAAGGAGTACATTTCCCCCCACATTTTAACATCTGTGAAAAAGTGACACATCTTTGGTCAATATTATGATTTTTTTTAACTGGAGATTTTTTTATTCATGGTACATAAAAATAATAGTGTCTCTTACATTCAGTGACATCTTAACTTTGAAGAAATGTTGTATATTTTTAGTGGAAAATGGCACAATTTCCAAAAAGTCTCAAGGAATGTGAGACATCCAATGAACTTCCTGATTGCACACCAGCCTAATGGACAGCTGTTTATTTCCTAACCATTGAGATATTTATCATCAACAGGTTTTTGTTGCTTTTTGTTTCTTTTGCTATCATGGATATGGAAAGACTTTGGAAGTCATCTAGTAGAATGCCCTCATCTTACAAAGCATAACATTTGTTTTATATAAAAATGACTAATTGCAATTTTACATCTGTGTGTGTTTTGTTTAGTGCTTTAATAAAATAATATTAGAAGGACAATTATGTGTCATTAGCTAGATATGTGTGCCATCTTTACATGGAATTCTCCAAACTTTGATTTATCAGACAGATTAATTAATTCTATAGATATTTGATGATTTATCTAGAATCATAGGAGAGGTCAATGGCAGAGCTGTGCTTCTTGATGAGGCTAGTGCTCTTTTATACAAAATCATAAACACCCATGCAAAGCTGGAAGGCAAAATTATTAGTGAAAACACAGTTATATTTTTGGAAACCCAGAATACCTTAAATCACATGTCAAGAAACATTAATCCATTGGGATTTTAATAAATGATCTAAAAAAAATTCTGTCACCTAAATTTGTCAAATGCTGAATTTTAGAACTTAATTTGTTTCTATGTATGACTTTCTGTTTGAGAAGTCTCTTTTTATAAATAGATGGCGAGAAATTATTTCTTATTTTATTTTAAAACACTTCACGATGGAACATTTTTATGTTGGAATATGCATCTTATAACTTGAGATATCAATATTCTACTAAATATTATTCATGGAGGGCTGGCCATTTTTTTCCCACAGAAATTCTATTAAATTCACTAAATAGTGATAGGTTATATTACTGTAATTGAAATTAATCTGTATTTTACTGATGCTCTTATTGTATCTTATTTGAGTAACTTTGAATGTATAATCTGAATAGCATCAGAGTTACTACAAGTTTTTCAGCTCTTCCAGGTGGACGATGATGTCTTTCTAAATTATTGTACCATCTATTTGTCTCTAGTGCTTGATAGTTTCTATGACAGACTCTCACAGATGTTAACATCTAGGATGGATTTTGAATATATTGTAATCTTCTCTGTTATGTAGAATGGTTATAATTTCTGTTAACAGCATTATTAAAATGACTCTTCAAGAAGTGGGCTGTGAAGAGACTCAGACTTACCTGCTTCCCTCCCTTTGTATTTGTGTAACCACACATTTCCAATTTTTCAACGTTAAAAAAAATTAAATGAGGAGAGGCCCTCTTTTTGGTAGCTAAATTTATCAAATGTGGCCACGAGCTGAAGTTTTGTACTCATAGAGCTTATTTCATGGGCTCCGTATTATTCTAGTAAGATTTTAGGACAATTTCGTGATAGTTTATGTGTGTAGTAGTTGTTTGTACTCTCCCTTGAGTAATCTCTGTCCCTTGTCCAGTAGGATCAGACTCCCTGAAGCTCTTTACTGCAGGATGACTCTGTCTCTTCTGCACATAACCAACAAAGTCTGACACACAAAATCAGACAGTTTTTGGTTATCATGTTACGTTCTGTTTCCAGGGAAGATGGAAGGTCAGAGATCAGACTCTACTGAAAAGAGAGAAAGTGGGAGGGGAGCAAATGCAGGAGCCACACAGTGGCCCCTGTGGAACAGACAAGTATGATAACCTGGGTCAGCTACGCACCAAGGACTGAAATTTTAATTTGTTATCACAACCTAGTTTGGAGTCTCTGTGAAACATGGAGTAAATGGACTAACGTTTAGGTGTGTACTCACAGATTGTGTAATTTTGGAGTATTAAAATGTAACTTTTTGAAACATAAATTTTAACTAAAGATAAAACTTGTCTGGAAACCAGAAAAAACCTATAAATTTATAAAATAGTACTGGTAACATTTTATAGTTCTGTTATGACACATGAAGTACAATTGTTACTTCAATTATGCTCCATAGGCTTGTCACCTATGGCTCAAGTGGCTAAGGTGCCAGCCACATACATCTAAGGTGGCGAATTCGAATCCAGCCCGGGCTCGCCAAAAACAACAATGATGGCTGCAACCAAAAAATAGCCAGGCGTTATGGCTGGCGCCTGTGGTCTCAGCTACTTGTGAGGTAGAGGCAGGAGACTCGCTTGAGCCCAGGAGTTGGAGGTTGCTGTGAGCTGTGATGCCACAGCTCTACCCAGGGGGAGAGCTTGAGGTTCTGTCTCAAACAAACAAACAAAGAAACAATTATGCTCCATAAAACTGACAACATGAAATAAAAGTATCCATACCTGAAATTATTCATAATAAGTACAAAACTTCCTTTGATGCATTTTTAAAATTTGGTAATGGAAATGAATAAAATAGAATCCCTCATATTAATCAAACAATTTTATGAATGATAGTGGGTATGTAATGTACACTATTGGTTTCTGACTTTGTTAATAACGTTGTTTCCACGATGTTTCAATCTTATGGATTCAGTTACTTTTTAAGGTTTGGCAGCACAGCTATTGGAGAGTTAAGTTCTAATTTTTCTCAGATTTATGAACTTCAGTCTGTAGGCAAAACAATTTTTTTTCATTCATATGTCCCTTATTCTGATTCAGAGCATTCCTTTGGCGTTGTTAGTATAATGGATGTCTCTCCACATCATACAGTTTGACGTCCAATATTAGGTATGATTATGCTTCATCTCAGAACCATACGAAGTTGATTAATTGGATTAGAAAAAAGCAGAAGACAAAATATATGTTTACCCTCCATTCCCCTTCCCTCCCTCTTCCTATCGTGCTTTCTGTAAGATGTTTTAATTAGCCATCCCTGAAGTGCAGTGATTCATCTGATATAATCTCTCAATATGAAAAGGTCAAGCCTAAATGGAGAAGAAGGTGAACCTAACGTGAATCTCATTCCAAAAATGTCAAGATGTTTCTGAAGTGCTTATAATTGTCCTTCTGCATATTTTCTTTGTTAAAGATTTATTACTATTATATAGAATTTCCACAGCACAGCGTGGCAGAATTATGGTAAAAAGCTCAAAAATTAATGAACAAAACTCCTATTCACTTGTCAACTTCAGAATTGGATATGCTGGGGAAGAACACTTTGATTCTTTAGACGATTATTCCTGGTTTTTGTGCACGTATTGCCCCCTCTTTAAACTGTTGCTCATTTTGCACTAGAGGAGAGAATGAAGAGCCGATTTCATCCTTTAATCCTTCCTAATGCTCCTACCTACAGAATCATGCAGTTGGGAGAAATCTCCAATATTCAGCTCTTCAATTAATTTTAATTCACATTTTTTCATTTCAGTAAGGCTTCCTTTAAATTAGTTCAATTTAGTTTATTGGAAAACAAGTGGAAAGGAACAATCAGAAAATAGAGCACAATGTAGAAAAGCATTTCTGTGGTTGTCTCAGGTGTATCCAGTGGCAGCTACTCCACATAGACCCAATCCATACAATTTATCACATTGTCCAAGCTACTATAGTGGGTTTAGGGATGACCACCTAAGCCACTTAGAACAATAAAACAGAATGGGTTTGGTTCGAATGGTGGGGAAAGAGTATCCCTATTTTTAATTGACTCTGAACATAGGTGCCTTTGGCAGCCTTCTTGAAACAAAAGAATGAAATCAGAGGAAATGGAGCAGAAGAACCAAGAAAGAAACGAGTTTCTGGTGCTGCCATTTAACCCCTCATCTGAGCCAAGGCCTAGAGTTTTGGACTAATGGATTCCAAGCTCTGGTATATTCACTTTTCTGCTTACATCATTCTGACTTAGGTTTCTATTATTTGCCATGAAAAATATTTCAAGGAATACACTAAATAAAAAAAAATATTGAAATACTCTTCTAGAGAAAAAGTTAATATTAAGAAGGATGAATAAATAACTTTTCTTGAATAAGAATTTTGAGCTCATCCTCTTATTTTTTGTACGGGCAATGAATAATTGAATCTTTTTCTTTATTAATCCACTTTGGTAGATTCCATCTTTTAACTGGCATATGAATGAGAATGAGTGTTTCTTTTTCTGGGCCTGGTTTATATCACTTAACATAATGACCTCTGGGTTCATCCATGTTGTTGAAAATGGCAGGATTTCCTTCTTTTTTAAAGGCTGAATGATGATATTCTATCATACGTTTACCATGTTTTCTTCATGTTTTCATCCATTGGTAAACACTTAGATTGACTCCGTAACTTGGCTATTGTGACTAGTCTTGCAATGAACATGGGGAGTGCAGATATCTCAGATATACAATTACGTTCGCACTGCTGTTGGTAGGTTCTTAGAAACCACAGCTTTAAGTAAATGAGTGTATAACAAATGAAACCAAACAGCTAATTGATAAACATAAGAATAAAGTTCCTATGGCATATTACTGGTAACAAAACATCACCGAACTTCTGAATAAAGACTGGTACACTTCTGATACTAAACATTGAAATAAATTTGAGCTATACATATGTTTAAGAAAGATGAATAAAAACAAGAGAATTATTTTCCAATCATTTAAGTTTAGGATTCCTTGCAGCTTAGCGTGCAAGGCAGGAGGCAAGCGCGGACCAGCTACCAGCCCATCGCAGGGTCCACAAGTCACTCATCTGGGGGGCAATTTAGACATGCCAGGGACCTAGTGTGCACATCTTTGGAGTGTGGAAGGAAACCACAGTACCTAGAGCAGTGGTTCTCAACCATCCTAATACCTCAACCCTTTACTACAGTTCCTGTTGGTCACCACTGCTGGCCTAGAGAAACCCATGCAGTCTTTGGGAGAACATGCAAACTCCACACAGAGGGTGACTCTGGCTGGGAATCTTTTTTTTTTTTTTTTTTTAAATCATCAATGTTACAATGAAAGAAAGTTGAGCAAGTGATGTCATTTGAGGACTGACTGTACTGATTTCACTTCCTCTGGATGTATTCATATACCCAGAAGTGGGATTTCTGGGTCATATGGGCCTTCTATTTTTCATTTTTTGAGAAGCCTCCATCCAGTTTTCCACAGTTTACATCCCCCCGACACTGTGTTAAGGGTTCTCTTTTCTCTGCATCCTCCTGCTCTTGTTATTATTGCTTGTCTAATAACCATGCTAACAGGAGGAGGGTGATATCTCACTGTGCTTTTCATTTCATTTCCCTGAAAATTTGTTGGTGTCATTTAATAAGTGATCCAGAGTTGAGCTGGGTATTTTCCTTCCCTCAGGTTGGTTAGTCTTCAGAAAAAAAGCCAGATAAAAGCCTGACTAGAACTTATTATTATTATTATTATTATTATTGCAGTTTTTGGCTGAGGCTAGGTTTGAACCCACCACCTCTGGCATATGGTGCTGGCGCCCTACTCCTTTGAGCCACAGGTGCTGCCCCGACTAGATCTTATTTAAAAAAAAATTCCTGAATGCAGGATCAATGAAAAACAGAGAATCTGCGTATATTTCAAAATAATTACTATTTTCTCCTCTTGGCAGAAGTTTAAGGGGATATTTCTTCAGCCTTTTTTTTTTTTTAATTAATGTGCAGGTACAAATGTTTAGGTTATACTGTTTTCAATGCTAAAGTAAAGTGCAAGTTGTAGTTGAGCCTTCACCAAGAGGGTGGGTTCTGGGCAGATACCTAGTCATGGCATTGTGGGATCAAATGGAAGGTGATCTTTTAGTTCTTTAAGAATTCTCTCCATACTTCTTTCCATAGAGGTTGCATTAGTTTGCAATCTTACCGGCAGTGTAAAAGTGTTCCCTGCCCTCCACATCTTCACAGGTATCTGAAGATTTGGGACTTCGTGGTATGGGCTAATCTCACTGGAGTTAGGGGATATCTCAAAGTGGTTTTGGTTTGTGTTTCTCTGATGATGAGGAACAAAACATTTTTCATGTATTTGTTGGCCATTTCTCTATCATCTTCAGAGAAGATGTTCAAGAGTTTGTTCAAGTCTTTTACCCCCTTATAATTCCTGGAGGTAAAACTGACAAGAGTGTGGAATTCCCCGGATGTTGCATCTTTTCATAGTTTTTAAGTCTCAGGCTAATCTACTCTGAACCTATAGTAATTCCTCAATTACAGCTTAAGGTGTTCGTTCCTTCTGATATTGGCTCAGGATGTGGGCTATTTCTTTTGGCCCTTGACTCCTGGTAAGCTGTGATTTCCTGTACCTGAATGTTCATAGTTCTAATTTTAGAGTCAGAAGTTTACTCTGTTACCTCTGTTGTCTACTGGGTCTTAGAGAGTAGTTGATTCTGTTTGTTTAGTTTTTATCCTTATTGTGAGGGCAGAGGGATGACCTCCAAGCTCTCTGCTTTTCAGACTAGATACCAGAAGCGCCTCAACCACTTATCTTTCCATCAAACAAGTTTTCCCTAATTATTCTCAGAAGCTAAGAAGGAGAAACTATGGAACTGGTTAAAAAAACTTCATGAAAAAAGATTATGTAATTCAAAGAAGCTTTGATTTCTATGTGTCTTAAAGGTAAATTTAAATTCAGAGTCACTAAACATCATTACCAACTAGGAAGCCCGGGATGTGTTTTGTGATCTACATTTTATTGTACTGCTATGAGACTGCATTGAGCATAGAAGGGTTGATTGCAAAGCCAGATTTATTGGTTTAGAATTCCAGTAGAAAAGGGTTGGCCCTTTGCAAATTACTTAGCTTTACTCTGTCTCAATTTCTTCATCTATGAAAATAGAGATGATAGATAGTGCCTGTTCTGAGAATTAATTTAAATGATGGTATTATTATTGTAATAATACAATATTTTTTTAATTTTGGCTTTGCTTCTGCTACCCAGTAATTTGTTTTTTGCTAGTTCAAAATATTTCTTTATGAAGATTTTTGAAAATCTTGTCACTCTGGAAGCAGTCTGATACATTCCTTCTACTGATTTCACATAGTGTCTAAATAACATAATCTAATAACTAAAGATTAACTTGATTAGAAATATACAACAAGTGAAAATTGTGTCTAATATATAAGAAGTTCACCGATTTTTGCTAAAGTATGTCAGGGAGAATTTCCTATGTTGGCAGAGAAAATTGTTTTGATATCATAGTAATGATATTGTCACTACATATCTTATTCAGTAGAGTTTTTGTGACTTTAAAGCAGATAGCATATAATTTTAAAGATGTAAAGTAACGTGCAAATTACTCTTCATTGTTATCAACCAGAACAAATGCTATGTGGATAAGTAGATATGTCATTGGCCGTCAAACCAAAAGAATTGAATAAAGCAGCAACTCTTGCTGCAAAGATGAACAACAAGGACAATGGATAGTTCTAAAGGAAACTAGCTTATTAAAAACAGAAGTATATTTTAAACATTTTCTTATTGATCATCACTTTAAAATAGGCAACGATTTTAAATTGCCCATGAAATTTACGGACATACTGTATAACTTAAAATCAATCAATTCATGTAATGAAAATGGCAATAAGGGTCTAAAGTGGCAATTATCATGACAAGAACATTTTTTTAGTTTCAAAATGGAGCTATTACTGAAGAAGAAGTAGGTGGAGGCATCCTATTAAAATAATCCCTGAAGGCAAGCATGCTATTGTGTTGTTGCTGTCGTGAGACAGAGAGGAGAGAGAAAGATGAGAGATTGAGAAATTGTGTATGTGTTTTCCATTATTTGATTAGTAACTGAGGTGAATATGTCTTACCATCTTGAAATTGTATTTCAGTATCTTTTAAATGCCAAAATTATTTAACATTTTTTTCTAGTTAACGTTTTATAGAAAGGAAAATATCATTTATTTTTAGCGTGTGCCTTATATTTTTTTCCTCTCAATATATATTCACAACAGACAAGCAAGGATTGTTATCCACTTCTTATGAGGCAGAGGACTGAGTTGTATGGATTTCAGGGTTATACAGCTAGTGAATAGCAAACCGGATACAAAATCTATATCATATGACTTAAAATTTCTTCTTTCTACCACATTACAGTGCTTGATATTTGAAGTATCATATAATAGCATGGTTTAAAACACTCTTTAAAATTATCTGTCCAGACACCGAACTTAGACCCCTGTTGGAGTTTTCAAGCAGGGAATCTTTTAGTCTGACTATGGCCAAAGTAACTACAGTATCAGTAGATAACTGTATCTGGAAAATAACACTCATAAAGCAAGGAAAGAAAATAATATATGTAAGATATGTGATTTCCCCCTATAACTTATTAGCCCAGCCTAATTTAACTATGTACATAATTAGCATTTGTTTATAGTGAAAGTCTTAAGGCATTGAATGTCATCAACTGTGCTTTCCACTAGGGTTTGTAAGTTTCCTCCTCATAGGAAAGTTTCACAGTAGATAATATTCTCTGGTCTTTTTCTAGAGGCAAGAGAAAAAGAATATTTAAAATAAGTCAGGAACTCTGGTTTTAAAAGTCTTTTTTCCTTTTGTCAAAACATCTTAAAGACTTCGTAACTTCAGAAATACTTAGCTAAGCAAAAAAGAACACATCATAAGGCAAAGTGCCACGGAACTAACTGAGAAGTAAATAGTAATGTATAGAGTAATAGAGTGAAAGGGATTCTTTGCTTTGTTTTTTCTCTCTTTTATGCAGCTCTTAAAATCTCACATTCTCCACTAATTCCTCTGCAAAGTCATAAGATGATAAAACATAGCCTATTTAGCTGTCATATTATAACGATTTCTTCTTACCTACTGTATTTCACCATTCCCTCTCTTAACAGCTGTAGATAGTAAACATAATATTTTTCTATCTTTCCCATATTTACTCCTAATTCATTTGTTTTTTTTATTCACTTTGAGTCTGTCAGCGCTATTGAGTCTACATTTTACATAGACTAATGGCCAATAAACGTAAATAAAAAAGGCTCAACATCTCTAATTATGAGAGAAATGCAAATCAAAATCACAAAATGGCAAATGTTTCTACATTAAGAATTTTGAAATGTATCCTGTCAAGGCTACATGCAATCAATTTTTCATGCACACTGTAGGCAAGAACTGGACAGAGTTCAGGAAAAGTCTTAAGCTTGGGCTTCTCTGGCAAGTCTTTAGTCCAAAGCACATTGATGTTTGATTCCTGTATGATAATAAGCACCAAAATTGCTTCTCAGAAAGTGGGGCACTAGAGCTAAGATCACCACCTAAATACAAAAAATTGTGGTAGTGGTGGGGAACAAACAAACAGATAGACAAACAAACTAAACTCTTATAGCACCACCTTAGCTTCATTCTATATAAAATTATATACCTTAACAGAAAATAGTGAAAAGGTTCCAGTATTTAGATAACCTACTGGCAAAATGGCTATATTTGTTATATCCTCAATGTCATTGTAGGTTTCAAATTTCTATATAAGAACTGGTTTTAGACTGAGTGAGCCCAGCGAAGGCAAATTCCAAAATAGATCAGACGGTAATCGATGAGAAAATCAAAGAAAGCTAAAAAAAAAAAATGAAGTACTTCAAATCAAAAGTAGGACATTTTAAAAATGCACAAAGAAATGCGATTCCTTAGAAATGCAAGTGAAAAAAATCAACAAGTCGAGAAATGAATTCATTTCACATAAACTTGCAACAATAGAACATCTGAAATAACTTTAGTTATATTAAGGGTCACCAAGTAATTAAATACAAATGCAATTGTCACTAATAATTTTATGAAAGTCACCCTATTAGTTAGTATTCTCCAGAGAAACAATAAAATATAGGGTGTCTAATTATACACATACATACAAAGAAAGAAAGAGAGGGGAGAGAGAGAGAGAGAAAGAGAGAGAGAGATTATAGAGATTACTTAAGGAATTATGCGAGTGAGGAGGTTATCAAGTCCAGAATCTATAGGGTAGGCTGGCAGTTTGGAGACCCAAGGAAGAGTTGTACTTCAAGTTCAAAGGTAATCTTGTGGAAGAATTCCTTCCTCTTCAAAGAAGGTTCAGTCTTTTTCTTAAGGCTTTTCATTGATTAGCTATGGCCAATCCATATTATGGGAAATTTGCTTTACTCAAAGTCTACTGACATAAATGTTAATCCTACCCCCAAAATACCTTCACAGGTATTATTTGACCAAATTTCTTATATATTGGCCTAGCAAAGTTGATAAAAAAAAAAAGTAAATATCACAGTAAGAGAAGAGAATCCATAAAACAGAAACAATCAGAAAACTTGGAAACCAAATTAAAAACACAAGGCTGAATGAATGCCATAAGAAACAGTGTGGTCTTAATGCAAAATAATTTATGTATATTTAAAATATTCACACAGGACATCTTGGCATATGTTTAAAGGACATATAAAATATAAGGACATCCTTTACATGCTATATAATATTTGCTGCTGAGAGAATAAAATGAAAATAAAGAAGGAATTTCTAAGATAATAAAAAATAAAACAAAAGAGGTGCCATAAGTGATGATTATAGATTGTCAAATCCTGTAATAATTTTTACTCTCTCTGTATGAAAGAATCTTAATAATAAGGTAAGATGGATAATAATAATTTCCATTATTACTCAGGACAAATGAAGAGATATATAATAAGTAATAAAACTAAGTTAAATGTTGACAATTTAGAAATGTTTTGTTTAATATAGGTATCTGGGAGTAGCTTCTCATTCCCTGATGCTGCTGTTGTAGTTATCAGAGGTCCCCAACCTTTTTTGTCAGCAGGGACTGGTTTTATAGAAGATAATTTTTCCACAGACCAGGGGCTAGGGGATAGTTTTGGGATGATTCAACTGCATTACATTTGTCGTGTACTTTATTTCTATTGTTATTACATTTTAATATATTATATGTATGAAATAATTATTAGCTCAGCATGGTGCAGAATCACTGAGAGCCCTCAGCTTGCTTTCCTGCAACTGGAGGGTTCTAGGGCTGGTGTCACCACCTCACCTTCTACTCAGATCATTAGGCATTTGATTCTCACTAGGAGCACACAACCTTGATCCCTCCCAGGCACAGTTTGCACTGGGGTTCACACCCCTGTTAGAATCTAAAGACACTGGTGATCCACCACAGGCAGAGCTCAGGTGGTGATGTGAGTGTTGGGGAGTGGCTGTAAATACAGATGACACTCGCTCCCTCAACTGCCCTAACTGCTCACCTCCTGCTGTGTCGCTGGGGGTGGGGATATCGGGGATCACCAATAGTTATGATTCTTTATAAACTCTATCTTACAATAATCTAATAATGGTAATTTAAAATAGAAGTGTTTAGTTTCTTCACACAAATGTTGGTGTTTTCATTAGCATTAAAAAACTTAGTGTTTGTTTAATAACATAAAAATATACATTCAGTGTTTTAAACTGTTGACACCTTATAATTTGAAAATAAAATAAAATGACTCTCATTTATTTTCAGTGGAACATATAAAAATCTTTTAGTATGTGTCCCTGGCTATGGGTATATACTTTAAGAAAATGCATTTTTCCAGAATCTGTTTTACTTAAATAAAAATACAACTTTATAACTATCAAGGTATTCGTTTTTAATCTACATTCTTACATATTGTTAATTCACATTAAAAATACACTTAAAATATTGCCACATATATATTTGTACTAGTAAAATTGTATCACCGAATAGATTGAATTTATAATTTTATAATATGTAGGGATTTGGGGGGAGGAAATTGTTCAGGTTGTCTCAGACTATTATATTTATAGAAATAGCACTGAGGAAGTACTGGTTTTATTGCAAGGTTCCTCTATTCATGAGTATTCCCAGGGTATTAAGGTTCTTGCTACCTCCCACTGTCTGGGATCTATTGGCAACTGCATCAGAATAGTCTGTGTTGGTGAAGAGCCAAATTCTTTCAAAATAAATGGGATCCAGCACAAAAATCTGATGTGACTCTGAGGTAGAATGCTATACTGTGCTTAGGAAGTATAAACAAACTACTTGTGATGTTCTATGTATATTGAAATGTAGGGAAAAATCATTTACTGGGATAACATGGACATTCCAGGCACCACAAGCTGTATTGATTTTCTTTCCTACAAAACAAAAGATTATTTTTAACATAATCTAAAAGGACCCATGAGTTTGAAAATTAGCTATGAAACGAGAATTTAGAAGAGTATTTACTTACAATTCCCATCTACTGCCTCTTGGGGCAGCATTCTCCAGCTCATCTCACCTGCCTCAGCATATTCTGCCCTGAGTAAAGCGTTCAGGCAGAAGACGCAGCTGCAGTAGAAAGCTGCCAGTGTGTGCGGGAAGGGAAAAGGAAGTGTGCAGGTGTGTGACAGGACACGGGCAGCATCTGCTAAAATATCAAAAATGAAATCTTCAATTGACACCGCTCCTTCTCCAGCTACTGCTCTATTTTTTTCTCTGAAAATCACGAATTTACTTTTTAGAAATCTTAAATACAGAGGGTGCCAAAAATGTATACCTGTTTTAAGAAAGAAAAAAACTGTATTAAAATAGTAATACTCAATATGTACCAATAACAAACGATGAATACAAGTCACGTTTGTGCAGCTCTTGTAATCGCAGAAGTGAAACCCGACTTGAGTCTCACACTCGCATCTGGCACAGAGTAAAGCCTCAATAAATACCAACTTCAGAACTTCGCTTCTGTCTTCATACACCTTCTTAATGATTTCATTAGCTTTAACATTACAGCTTTCTTCTTCTATCTACATACACTCCCTTCCTGTTCTGATTAGTTTTCATAACTTTAAACACCATTTAAACACCTGAGCTTTTAGGATATATTTTGACATTGATATTTACTGAAATCCCCTGGCTTGGCTGTGAAGGATGGTGAGAAATGGAAGAAGTCATTGACTCTGAGGACATTTCCCTGACCAGTAGAAAGCAATCAATACTTATTTACTGAAGTAAATAACCCTGCTACTGATAGAGTTTTATGGTGAGAGCAAGATTTCTGGTTAGAATTGACGTTTGATGTTTAAATAAACCCTCTTAATTGCTCAGTGTATGTAATGCTAGTTACCTGTATCAGGAGAGTGATCTCCTACCATAAAGAGAAAATCAAATGGCCGAAATATTTCAATGAAGTCACTAAATCTCTCCACTGCATATCAAATTTGCATTCTCTACTCTGGTGCTCTTGACCTACATAAAGGACTGTGCAGTACTAACTCTAAAGTGAATAAGTTCTCTCTCTACTTCTTTTACATTAGATTCAAAGAAGGGTTTCCTTATGTCCTTGGTGTCACAGAGTTTTTAATGAATTAGGCCTTTCTGCTTTTATTTGCATCTCCCTTTGCTCAGGAGTCAGATACACATCCACGGATTTAGCTTCCAGTGATTCATTAAAAGTCACCACATGATACTCAAACTTACCTGTTTTTATTCATCTAGGATGGCTTTTTTGCAAGGATGTTACAAAATCCTTTAGCTAAATAGATCTATGGTAGAGCTCCAGACTTACCTGAACTAACGATTTCAGTGGTATTTATTGAGAACCAACTATACAACAGGCGTAAACTTGCACAGCTTGAGTGCTAAGCCCCTGAAAAGCCCTTCCTGGCCTAACTCTGAATTTTAACAGAATTTGCCTTTTCCCAAATTTCTATGTGTTCCCTTTTACTTTTTAATTTTCCTACTGATCACTTGCTATTCCTTTCATTATACTTGACTTTTTTCTTCCTTCAGTTGTTAGGCAAGACACATAAATATTATCTGTATCTCAGCTTGAAGTTTAGTATTAGTGGTTTTCTTTGCTAGAGTGCCCTTTGATATTGACCTGCCACTGCAGGGACAGCATTAGTGATACACCCCAATTTATTACTATTTTAAGTCATTTTATTCATTTACTATAGTCTGAAGAGCTAAAAGGCATACTTTTGAAAAATGACAACTGGTAATGTATCTTCACTGCAGCCCCTAGAGAGACGCATCAATATCAAAGTTCCAGGGATGGCTGAGAGAGTTGACTTTTCTCTCCACACCACAGAGAAACCTCCAGGGACAATCTGGCAGTTTGTTAGATTTTTAAGTAAACAATGAAGAAAATGGTATCTGAAGAGTAGAAAAGATCGAGAGAGGAAAAGTTAAAATTGAGAAGTAATTTATTAGATCTATAGTGTGAGTAACAAATATTAATCAGCATAATTATAATGTATGTAAAGAGCTTTTAACAGTATTACATCATTTTTAATTTATCTTTTAGTTGGGCAAATAAATAACTCCCAAATTCTTTTCTCTATGTCACAGTGGTTTGATAACTTATTTTCTTGCTAATGTGTTTATCTTTTCCTAATTTAACTTAAAATATAAAGGAAGTAGAAAATAATTTTGTTAGTATCTGGAGTCTTAATGTTTATGCTAATCCTATTTTCCTATGAACAGTTGCTTACTTTGTTGTATATTCATGAGATACAAAATAAATTCTAACTTGCATTGTCTAACATTTCCCACATTTTAACCTTATATTTATGGATAATTAAGCCTGAATAAGTCTCATAAATATTGGAAGGTGACATTTACATTCAGGATTTGTTTTTTTCAAGACTCTGATTTTTGTCTCGCACATGTCTAATCTAGTAAGGGAAATCTTGTGAATTTTTATTTTATATTAATACTTATTGAATTGGCTTGGCACCTGTGGCTCAAGTGGCTAAGGCACCAGCCACATACACCTAAGGTGGTGGGTTCGAATACAGCCTGCCCCACCAAACAACACTGACAGCTGCAACCAAAAAATAGCCAGGTGCTGTGGCGGGTGCCTGTGGTCCCAGCTACTTGGGAGGCTGAGGCAGGAGACTCGCTTGAGCCCAGAAGTTGGAAGCTGCTGAGAGCTGTGATGCCAGGGCACTCTACCCAGGGGGACAGCTTGAGGCTCTGTCTCCAAAAAAAATAAAAAAATATTTATTGAATCATGAACAATAAAATTTATGTGCTTATTATCTAAATCCAAGAAATTTAATACCTGGCAGAAATTCAAATTCTGAACGAAATTACAGTCTAACAGAGAAAACAAAGAAATAAAATTTACTATGATACGTACTATCTTAGGTGAAACACAGGTACTAAACAAGGACTTAGGAAAGGCACTGAATGTAATTGCCAAGGGGTAGGGGACATCTTTTTAAGGAATGACACATAATCAGAGATAAGATACTTCCCTAGAAATTATTCAGGGAAGGAAGAAAAATATATATATTTTTAGAACTAAGGCATTATACGTGTAAAGATCCAGAAACTAAATAAGACATGACTGATATATCAGAAAACTAAACTAAAGTTCCATACAGCTGGTGTGGATAGAGTGCGAAGGCAAAGTGCTGACAGGAAAC
Source organism: Galagoides demidoff (assembly GCA_963574575.1). Classification (NCBI taxonomy): domain Eukaryota; kingdom Metazoa; phylum Chordata; class Mammalia; order Primates; family Galagidae; genus Galagoides; species Galagoides demidoff. The sequence continues at coordinate 3,355 of CAUYQV010171543.1, read as the reverse complement.
CAGGGAGCTAAGCAAGTGCTCCATCCAGGACACACTCTGTTAATGGCGTTAACATCAGTGCTGGAGAGAACTTGGAACAACGGCAGTGGGCTGGTAGTATGTGTATGTGACTTGTGCTCTTGAAAAAGGTCTTCAATTGTGTATAGAGTTTGGCTGGAAAGGGGCAGGCGAGAAGCAATAAAAGCAGGTGGGAAGTTTCATCAGTAATTTAGGAAGATTTAATGCAGTCTTAAATGATTTGGCCGCATGTCTTGATATTTAATTACATTTTATCATAAAGAACTCTCAAAGAAAAATTTTGTCTCTGTAGAATTTTTAAAGAAATTAAATCTCTTTTGACTTTCTTAGTACCTTCCTTCATAGTAAGCCATTAGTAACAGTTCATCTCTTACTATGGTTTTTGGCGTTTACTTATGTTCTTTCCTCAAGGTTGTTTTAAAAGATTTGATCATGGTGTTATTAAATTCTGACTACCCAGTTGTCGATTGAAGAAGTATCTATAAAAGTGGTGGTAATTTTTTTTTTTTTTTTTTTTAGTTTTAGGTAATTTGAGAGTACAAATAATTAGGTTACAATGTTTGCATTTTTTAGGTAGAGTCCCTCTTATAATTGTGTCCTGCCCCAAAGATGTGTGCCATACACCCTAACATTATGCCCATGAAGTGGGAGCAAGCCCTTCCCCCATCCTCCTCCACTCTCCCTGCTCCTTTGTTCCCCCACCACCCCCACCTTGAATTGAGTTGAGTTTTTCTCTTGTGTGGGCATGTATTTGATCATCTACTGGCTTCATATTAGTATTGAGTACATTGGATTCTTGATTCTCCACTCTTGTGACAACTTTACTAGGAAAAATGTCTTTCAACTTTATCTGGGTTAATACAAAAGATGTAAAGTCTCTCTCTTTTTTAATGGCTGAATAGTATTCAATGGTATATATATATATATATATACATATATACCACAATTTATTAATCCATTCCTGGGTTGATGGGCATTTGGGCTATTTCTAGGTATTTTAAAGTTTATATTAAATCACAAATTAAATAAATGCATATTTATAAATGAGTGAATGGATGAATTTTTTGTATATTTGACTCATCCAAGGTTTGAACATGTTACAGACTTTCCCTATTCATATATAACCCTATAATGAGCTGGGACGCTTTAATGTGAATACCTTTTCAAATATATAATAAACAGATGTTCCTAAGAACCTTGGAGGATTTTATCAGCCATGAAGGGCACTCACATGTTACAATATTATATATAAGTCCAAGATTTTATTAAATTATAATATGGTTTCAAACTTCCCACTACAAATAGTATCTTTAAGTGATGTTGAGGCTGTGAGTTCTTCTTTGTGTATTTTCAATACTTGCAATTTAAAAGAAGGGCAACTCATTTTAATGACCCAAATTTATCATACTCGATAGTTGGTAAGATGAATGCCAGGTACTTTATTGGAGGAAAGGATTGGTACATGTTCAGTGTTCATCGCAAGGTGGTTTTAAGCTATAAATAATTGTGGCTGCTGCGATATTCTTAGGGAAATTTTCAACCCTATAAAAAGATAATGTGAAAAAACAAAAATAGATATATGACAAATTGTTACACCGACTGCTGCTATGGACCATAGTTGTATTTACTGCATGGGGAGAGATTATAGTGAGGAAGCTTTATTTTTTATGTTTAGAAATATACAGAACCATAAAAATGTAATGGCTGCTTTAACCTGTAAAGAGTTTTCTAATCAGTTAGTTCCTGACAGAAGGTGGAAATTGTATCTTATGAAAGATTTATTTTATTCCTCTTCCTTTAATTTTCAGAGCTCAGGAATGCTTTGAAGAGGTTTGAGAGAACCTGATAAATTTTCACAGCATCCTAAAGAGGGGGTGTGAATAGAAAACATATCGAAAGTACCATCCTATTTCCATATGGTTCCCTGTTTTATTAATTCGTTCCACGTTCATATTGATACAGATGGAAATTATAAAAGAACCAAATTTATAGATTGAGTTAGCAATTTTATCTCCATGGTAACATGCAAAAATGGAGATAGTAATTAAATATAACATTTATAGTTTGCTGAATAATTTAGTTGTCTAGTAATTATTAGCATGATTATAAAATGACATAAACAACTGTGTGGCTCGAATGTGTGGTTATGTACAATCTATGCCAAGCTGACACTTTCTGAACATATTTTGCTGATTTTACAGGCAATTAATAAATACTCACACAGTGCAGCTGTGCTGAAAATGCTAAACAATTTACCAGAAACCGTGTGTGCGTGTATGTGTGTGTGTGTGTGTGTGATCTAGATGCAATCGAACTTGTGCTGGTACTGAGCTAAATGGTATATAGCTTGTTAATTTATCTAAATGCAATTTAACTACTTCAATAATGAAAAATTTTAAGTGGAAGCAAGCCTATGTTTTGATCTTATTTTTAAGCCTCTTTTTGATCTCTAGACCAAGCATATTTTCATAATTATCATAAAAAAGTTCTTTTATTACATTTTACCAAAATGGAATCTAAACTATTTAACATTTTAGGTTTTTGTCACAATGGCAACCATTTTAATACCTTAAAAATAATAAATTGAAAACTATGTAAAATTTCATCTCAGTCTCATCTCCTGAACAAGTAGGACCCCAGAATACTGAGGTCAGCATGGGGTAGAGAATCTCAATGCTGGGTTTGCCATGAGATGTGCCTGAGATACGCCTTGAGACCTTCTTTACGACTGCAAGTAAGGAACCAAGACAGAAATTAGAGGCAACATATCTGTGATAGTTAAAACCTGGAGTTTAAATCAAATCTATTTCCTAGTCTGAAACTGGCTAGTTAGAGAATGAGAGTGAAATTCTTTTACTGGTGGGTATTTACGGCAATATCAAGATGGGAGGAAATTGTGGATGGCCAATACTATCAGTGCAGTTTGTGGAGGATTTTATCATATATGTTAACATACAGAAGTGCTTTCAACTGTGACACAATCCTGAATCATTAACCGTAGATGCCCTTTGATGTCAATCAGTACAATATTGTTTTTAAAAAGGAGAAAATTAAACAAACAAATGATAACCTACCTCTAATTCAGAATGCAAAACATGAAACCTAAACTAAAGAAACCTATGTACACCATGGATATTATGCAGCCTTAAAGAAAGATGGAGACTTTACCTCTTACATGTTTACATGGATGGTTCTGGAACATATTCTTCTTAGCAAACTATCTCAAGAATGGAAGAAAACGTATCCAATGTACTCAGCCCTACTATGAAACCAATATATACCTTTCATATGAAAACTGTAATCGAATTATAGCCCATGAATATGGGGAAAGGGAAGA
>CAUYQV010171540.1:0-17406 GCA_963574575.1 Galagoides demidoff | reverse complement strand
GTGTCCAGCTGCACCTGTCGCCCCCTCTGCCGCCCAGCCACCCCCCCCCCCACCACCGCCAGCCCACCAATAAAAAAAAAAAATGAAAAAATAAGAATATCAACTTACACATAACACAGAATAAAATAAATTTATCATACTTAATATAAAATCCTTTCACTTTTCTTTAATTGTCTGTGTATAATCGTATGTTTACATCTCTTTGTTTTACAGGGGGGCTGGCGGGGGTGGGGGGGGGGGGGGCGGGGCGGCAGAGGGGGCGACAGGTGCAGCTGGACACGGTGTCTCCTGAGGGCAGTGACAACTCCTACATAATCACAATACACTTGCTGCGTGCAGGGGACTGTCCGTCTTGATACACAGCTGTAGTCAAAGTTTGGCCATTACCTCAGTAATTTCCTTCGTAGCTCTTTTTAAAATCAAAGGTTTAATTAGTCTGTGTTTAGTGTTCACGCCTCTTCAGTTCCTAGTCCCGCTCCTTGGGCTTTAATTCTTCAGCCTTTCGTGACACCGACATTCCTTCTGTCAGGTCTGTGTGACCCAGCTGTGGACCTGGCCTTTTCGTCTTCCTCGGCTGAAGGCCTGTTCTCTGTCCTCCGACAGGTCACTGAGACCTAGGGCCCTGTGGGGGCGCTGACTGCTGTGCCCTGGGGCAGGGCAGCGCCAGGTACCACTCCAAGTTTTAGCTTCTCCACTTCTGGGAACTTCCCTCTATTTGTACCTCGGTGGAACATTTAAAAGAACATTTATAAATAAGTTTGCATTATTTTACACTTTGTCCAGATGCCTAGACAAATTTCTAGGCATCTATTAGTAGACAGGCTTTTCAGAGTCCCTAGTTTTTTTATATTTTCACAGAAATGGGAGTTAAGCTGTTAGTTTTATGAACCTCCCTCTCGTCAGCCCCAGCAGGGAGCGAGGAGATGGTGGCCTTGGCCCAGGCTTGGCCTCTGCTGGGACAAGCTGATGGATGTGTGTGCAGGGCCTGGGCCGGCATCTGAGCGGCTCTCCAGGGAGACTGATCAGCACAGGCAATCACAGCCGGCGCCGGAGCCAGGGCTTGACTTGAGTCTGGGATGACGCTTCCAGAACCCCTGCTGGGCAGGCTCCCGCCTTGGACATCAGAGAGCAGCAAGGCTGACATCAGGACGTGCTGAGACCCTCCCTCAAGGCAGGGCAGAGACACCCTGTTCTGTGCCCCAGCACTCAGGCAGGTGTTGACACTGCTCTGGGCCGGCTTCCGTGCTCCTGGGGGTTTCCCTATGCACATGGAGGCGGCTGGCTGCTTTTGTCCCCTTTCAGCTGCCTAAGGGTTCTGGCACTTTCACCAAGGTTTGGCGCGGCTGTGGGTGGGCCTATCTGGTCCCTTGCAGTCTCCCTCTTATACCCCACCCTGGACACCCATCCCCTCTGGGTTCCTGGGACCCTCTCAGGGCCTGTCAGGAGCTCCCTCGGCCCCCCTTAGGCCAGACCTGCCTCTTCTTTTCTCAAACAGCCTGACTCACAGGGCCGTGTCTCTCAAGGACACAGAAGCCTGTCACCTGGCTGGTGTTCTCTTTGCTCCCAGGCATCCTGCTGTGAGAATCTCCAGTCAGTCCAGAGGCAGTGAGGAGTGGCTTGTAGGGCACAGGTGGGGGCCCGCTGGGCACCCTCACGGATTCCCATTAATTTGATGATTGCAAGTATTTTAAGGTATTTTTCTAAATCAGACAAAATTGGCCTCTCAGATGTTAACTCTTGATTTGGCTACTAAACTTCTTGGTCTTAGACACAGCAAAGACAAAGTGGCCAGACCAGGTAAAGTGTCACAAATACCTGCCTTGGCTTGTGACCTCATGTGGCCTCTGTGCACGTGTAGGGGCCAGTGCAGGTGGAGGGAGCCATGGGAAAGGACCAGCCATCTACGTCTACAGAGCCCTGCACCACAGGGCCTCTCTGTGTGTGAGGACCAACTGTCCACGTCCACGGGGCCCTGAACCATGGGGCTTCTCTGTGTGTGGGGACCAGCTGTCCCCATCCATAGGCCCTGCCCCACTGTGTGTCAGGACCAGCACCTGCTGGCTGACCCTGCTGTGCACCTGGTTGGTGCTGACACTGGGCTGCGTGGTGTTGAAGTGCCCACGTGGAGGTGACATGGGGAGTGGAAGTCAGGCACGCTGAATGTTCTGCTGACACTACAAAGGGGCCATCTAAAACCCTCTTTTAGTATTGTATTTTTTCTCATTTTCACAAAAATATGAGACTGTCTTGTCTGGTGAGACAGCTGGTCTTTTTCACTGATTTGGCAGGAGCAGTGGGAGGCTACTTCCTTCCTCTCACCCCTCTTCCTCCCGGCCTTTCCCCGCTCTGAAGTGCAGGCTCTGGGGTGTCCTGAAATATGCCTCCCATGCCTGCCTCGGCAGACGCTCCCTGTTATGTCAAAGTCAAGGTGCTGTGTGAGCAGCCAGGTGTGGCCTTTGTGTGGTCTCTGGGGCTCTGCAGGTGTCAGAGCAGCAAAGGGGGCTGTGATCACTCCACAGCCTGCTCCCTGCTGATGGTTTGGTGAGTATCGAAAAGGTAAGTATAATTTACAAATATTTATTTATATATATTAGGTATAATATTCATTTATATATGTCTATTTATTCTGCAAAGTTACTTTCCTCCCCTTAATTTCAGTTAGATAACTAATAACCATTTTATAAGCAAGGTTTTTCACATAATGTGTATTCTATTGACCACAATGATCTAAAAATTATATTGTTAAATGTCATTGTAATTCCAAGTGTATAAAATTTGAATTCAAAATATAAATTAAACAAAATGTAGAAATTAAAAATTGAGATCACTTAAACAGGGTGTCCATAAAGTTTGTGTGCAATAAATTGACCGATAAATTGCACAGGAACTTTATGGACAGCCTGCATGTGTTTTCTGAAAAATTTTTTCTTCTATGTTAAAATTGTCTGTTAGAATAAAAAGGCATGATGCAAACAAGAATAAATATAAATAAATTTATTTGCATACATCCAGCTGTTATTTAATTTTCAAACAATTAAATTGTTACTAAGGTTGTTAGGAAGATATACTGAGCCCCATTTCCGGCAGCCGATGTCCAGCTGGTTACCCAGGTCAGAATTGGCGTCTTGACCTTGTGTGCACTTACCTCGGGGTTCAGTGCAGCTTCTAGGTGGTGCCGCCCCAGAGCTGAGCCCCAGACCTCGTGTGTGCAGTGTGTACACACAGTGTGTCTGTGCTGTGCATATGGTGTGTGGTGTGTACACACAGTGTGTGCGTGCTGTGCGTGTGGTGTGTACACACAGTGTGTGCGTGCTGTGCGTGCAGAGAGTTGTGTTGAGTGAGTTGTTTGTGGCCATGTCTCTGCTGTGTTGTGTGTTGTTGTGTGCTGTGCATGTGGTGTGTGGTGTGTGTGTGTGTTCTAGGCACTTGGATGGGCGTTGAACAGTCCCTTTCAATCTGTCCTGGACACCCTCTCCCCGTCCTCCCTCCCTGACTCTAACTGGTGGGGCCACCTCCACCATGACTGTGCTTTTCTTATCCCCTTACTCCTGTCTTCTCTTCTTGGTACTTTCTGGGAGATTTCCTCAGCTTTACAAACTTTCTATTAAAATTTTTTCTTTGCTGTCACAGAGCTTTTTATTCCTTTAGGCTCTTTTGCTGTTTTGAAGACCTCTTGCCTTTGTTTCATAGATGTGCTGACTTCTCCTTGTCTCTGGACACTGACTGCATTTCTCGCTGCCCGCCGTTCTTGCTGACCTCTTCCCCCACTGCCTGGCCGTCCTTGAGGTGTGTGATGTGGGCCCCCCACCAAGGCACTCGCCAGTCGCCCTTTTGTGAAGGGTTCTCCCTGCCCGCAGCTGTCCTCCTGTCAGCGGCCACACCCTGTGTCCAGTGACTGTCTGTGACGTGGTGTCCAAGCCCCAGCTATTGGTGGACTGGCCTCATGCTGTCTGCTGGCTGGTGGGGGCTTCAGTGAGACCCCCCCGCAGGCAGCGGACAGTGGCTCATTTTTTGCTCCACCCAGGTGTCTTCAGTGAGTGGGTCTGACTCACTGTCCTGGTGGCTTCAGTGAGTGGGTCTGACTCACCGTCCTGGTGGCTTCCCCACACCCGTCGTCTTCTCTCCTCCTAGTTTCCTTTCACCAGAGCCCTGTGGTCTGGTCACATTAGTGGTGTTTTGGAGCTGTGGAACTGGACACGCGTGCCCTATTGACACCGTTGCACCACAGTTCCCTGGTGACCTGGAGCTCGGTAGGCAGAGGCAGCTTTGCACAGCACAGCGGAGCAGTGTCACTGAGAATGGAGTGTCTGCCTTTGTGCCCTGCTGTCTCCAGGAGCAGGTCTCGATGTTGCAGACATCAGCAGGTGTGCGGGTTGTTGTGGACACACAGCTCTGGACGTGACACCACCTAAGGATGCCATGGTGGGGTTATTGTGTCCCACTAGGCAAGGGACGTCCACCTGGGCCTCCCCACTTCAGCTCGCAGGTGAGCTAGACCGACCCCCTTGGGTGTGGGAAAGAGAAGAGTTGCTTAGGTGACAGGTGGCACCTGGGCCACAGCTGCCTCCAGGCGCCCCTTCTCAGACTGGCTCCCTGGAGGGTCTGTGTTCCTCCCATACCTCCACCTCTTGCCCTGGGGCCCTGTCCCCACTAGGCACCCTCCTTTCATTCTCAGACTGAGCTGCTACGTTCCCTCTTTTAAGGGGCTGGCTTGGAGCAGGTGCCTTCCTCTCCTCACCCTGGCAGGTGTCTGGGTGTGGGGGGGGGTTGGTGACAGCTGTCTCTGCTCATATCTGGGGAGGCACATTTGTGGTGCCCCCTTTACCCCGAGCCCAGCATTGGGGGAGGCACCCCCCAGCATCGCTCCCTATACCAGAGATTCGAGTGGGCTAAAAGAGGCAGAGAACCCCGAGCTTGGAGCTGCGGCTCAGGCAGCCTTAGGGACGCAGAGTCGTGGATCTCAGCCCCTCACTCTGCCAGTGGAAGAGGCCGGCAGCCATCATGCACCATGGTGGGCACCACATACAGTGGCCCCAATGTAGCAGGTGGCTCCACAGAGGAGGGACCCTGTGACCATGGGTGAGCTGTGGCCTGGCATCGCCAAGGCCCACTGTGCCACAGGCCTGAAAGCACAGTTCTGGGGACATCTTTTTAAAGATGAGACTTACAATTTAATAGTAAACTGTTGTGGATAAGCGCTCTTAGGGTTGCTTAAGAGTGAGTGGACTTACCCTTTAATTGCTAATGAGGTTAGTTTTTCCATCACCCTGACTTATTGTCCTTCAGAATTGCTGTGGACCAGCTGGCGCCCCGTGTTGGAGGAAACTACTGCAGGACCAGGGGCCGCGGCCCCAGGTAGTGCCGGGCCCTCCGAGGCAGCCACAAGCCTCCACACTGTTTCCCCAGCCTGCTGCAGAGAGTGGAAGTGCAGAGCTGTAGGGGACAGTGCAGATTTTGTGGACTCCCCCATGGAATAGCCAGGGGAGAAAATGCAGGGATGCATCTAATTAATGAACCAGACTACAATGCCCTGTTAAAGCCCCGTAATCGGAGTGACAGAGTGAAGCCCTCCACACTGGAGAGGCCCCGAGTGAGCCCTGCTCCCAGGACCAGTCCTCACCGAGGGACGGGCAGAATTCTGGGCTGCTGGGAGCTCGGTCTGGGGCTGGCCTGTCTGAAGGTGCCGGGATCTTTCTTGTGGGGCAAGCCTGGTCGCGACATTTGTTTGGAGGGATGGGGGAGAGTCCCCGTAAGATCTTTTCTGAGACAAGCTGCTATTCCTCTGCATTAACCTAACAGCCTAGTTAATTTTAATATTCACCTGGCTGTGTCTAAGCCGGGGGAGAACACTTCACAGGACACGTATGATGTGGAGCCCGGTGAGGCCACCCCGTAGGGCTGAGTGCTGTGTGCTCCCCAGCCGTGGGCCGGGGCCGCGGGGTAGCTGGCCACTTCAGCACCCGCAGAGCTGCCCGGCCCATTGAAATTCCGCTCATTCCCACACACTATTCCCGCCTATATAATTGTCAACTGGCTCTATCATTATTTATTATGCAAAATTGAATTTTTTTGAAGCGTGAAGAATGAAGTAATTTCGTATGCAAACAGTGGAAACTCTCTTGTGTATTCTGATTACGTACATGTTGATAAATCACTTAGGATGAGTGACAGTGTGAGATCTGGGGTCGGGGTCAGTCTGCGGAAGATGCTGATGGCAATGGTGAGCTCCACGGGAGCAGCCCAGCACCTCGCGGGGGGGACGAGTGGAGCTGGGGCAGCTCACCCGCTCTGCTAATAACTGAATGTGATTGTGTGTAACCAGCAGAGATTTTCCTGTGATTGAAGTGCGATTTTTTTGATCTTCCAGATGTCGCTGTCCAGATACTCACCTCCCTCTCTCACTGCTAAGTGAGAAATCACCTTCATACTGTCAGCTGTGGACACCCCAGCACTGCCAGGGCCTGAGTCAGGCTGGGGGCTGAGGTTCCCCTCAGCTGGGCCGATGCCTTGTCCTTTGTCCTAGGTCTCTTTTTCTCCATTTTGGCACCTCCTTCAGCACAGGGGCTGACAGGCTGACAGGGGCATTCTCGCGGTGGGGGGGGACACTGTGCGTTGCACAGGTCAAGGTTGAATTCTCCCCTGTGTCAGTTTGGCTTTGCTCCAGGCACTGAGACTGCCTTCAAGGGCGGAGGCTCAGGGCTGCTCGAGGTCTAGTGCCTTCTAGACACACAGCAGGGAGGCCTCGGGAGCATAGCTGCCCAGGATAGAGAGAAGGTCCCAGGGTCCCAGGTGTAGCCGTCTGAGCCTGAGAGAAGCCCAAGGCCCCTCACAGGGAGGTGAAATCCGGAAGGGTGTGGGGGCTGCACCCAGGGCTGGAGGAGCACCCCTGAGGCCAAGAGACTGGGGGGCATCAGAGTGTCTGTGTGGCTTCAGGGAGGCCTTGGTCCTGCCAGAGCCACCACGTGCTTGTGAGCTGGGTCCTTCACCTATCCTGTGCAGGGGAGGAGGTTCAAGACATATTGGGCACTGTCCCCAGCCCCAGGGGCTTGGCATTAGAGCTGGGACAGTGGACACAAAAGCAGAAGAAGGCCACAGACGTGGTGGCTCAGGGCAGGGATGGAGCCATGTCTGTGAACTTCTCCTCAGAGAAGGGTGCGTTTGAGGGGGAAGTCTGGACGTGTGAGTCCTTTATTCTTCTGAATTAGTCAGGGTTCTCCAGAGAGACAGAAAGGAAATTTATTAGGGGGAGGAGCAGCTCACACAATCACAGAGCTAAGGCCCCTCAAAAGGCCACCTGCACACTGGGAATGAGAACGCTGACCGTCTCGCTCCCAGGGAAGGCAGCGGGGCAGCTCAGTCAGGTCCGAAGGCCTCAAAACCCGGACACCAATAGTTCAGCCCCGGTCTGAGGCCTGAGAGCCCTGGGGAGGGGCTGGTGCACGTTCTGGAGTCCAGAGGCTGAAGGACCCGAGTCTGATGTCCAGGGGCAGGAGGAGCCATGTGCCCAGACTGGACAGAGACAGGGTGAGCAGAAAAGATGTGCAGAAATCACCTTCGTACTGTCGATGTGCAGCGTGCCCTCTGTGTCGTAGCCGTGCCCACGCCAACTGCACGGTGCCGGCCCAAACAAGGTGGAGCTTCCTCACCAGGCCTCCGACCCCAGGTCAGTCCCAGGAACAGGCCTCACCAGGCCTCTAGGCTGCCCTCAACCTGGTCCAGTGGACTGCTAATATCAACCATCACATCTTTTCTTTTTTAAGGATTATTTTGGCTATTGTGTATCCCTTATTATTCCCTATAATGTTCAGAATCAGCTTCTCAGTTTATGTAAGATGTCGGCTGGGATTCTGACGGGGATTGGGTTGAATGTGGAGGTCAGTTTGGGGAGCATTGCCATGGTAACAATGACACGTCTTCCAATTCATGAACATAGGATGCCTTTCCATTTATTTAGCTCTTTGGTTTTTTTCAATAATATTTTGTAGTGTTAAAAGAATAAGTTTTACATTTATTTATTTATTTATTTATTTATTTATTTATTTTTGCAGTTTTTGGCCGGGGCTGGGTTTGAACCCACCACCTCCAGCATATGGGGCCAGTGCCTTACTCCTTTGAGCCACAGGCACCACCCAAGTTTTACATTTATTTTGCTACATTTATTCCTAAGTATTTTATTCATTTTAATGCTATCATGAATGAAATTGCTTTCTTTTCTTTTCTTTTCTTTTAGAGATAGAGTCTCACTCCATAGCTCTCAGTAGAGTGTAGTGGCGTCACAGCTCACGGCAATCTCCAACTCCTGGGCTTAGGCGATTCTCTCGCCCCAGCCTCCTGAGCAGCTGGGACCACAGGCACCTGCCATGATGCCCAGCTGTTTTTTTTTTGTTGTTGTTGTTGTTGTTGTTGCAGTTTGGCCGGGGCCAGGCTTGAACCCACTACCCTTGGTGTATGGGGCCAGCGCCCTACCCACTGAGCTACAGGCACTGCCTGAAATTGCTTTCTTAATTTTATGTTTGGAGCAGTCATTGCATGTGTATAGAAATACAGTTGATTTTTGTGTTTTGATCTTGTATTAATGCCATCTTGTTGAGCTCACTTAATAGTTCCAAAAGTTTTTAGCAAATTCTTTAGGTATATGTCTATATATGAGGTGATGTCACCTGCGAATGGAGATAGGTTTATGTCTTCCTTTCCAATTTTAATGCCTTTTATTTCTTTGTCTTGATCAATCACCCTGAGTAGAACCTCCAGAACACCAATGAAGGTGAAATGAGAGAGGGCATCTTTTTTTCTTCTCGTTTTTTTTTTTTTTTTTTTTTTTTGAGACAGAGCCTCACTATGTCATTCTTGGTAGAGTATCGTGGTGTCACAGCTCACAGCAACCTCAAACTCTTGGGCTCAAGTGCTCCTTGTGCCTCAGCCTCCTGAGTAGCTGAGACTACCAGCGCCTGCCACAACATTTTCGGAGATGAGGTCTCACTCTGGCTCAGACTGGTCTTGAACTTCTGAGCTCAGGTAATCCACCTGTCTCAGCCTCCCAGAGTGCTAGGATTACAGGCACGAACCACCTTGCCCAGCTATGATCAGGGCATCTCTTTTCCTCATGATCTAAGGCAACGGTTCTCAACTTGTGGGTGGTGACCCCCTTTTTTTTGCAGTTTTTGGCCATGACTAGGTTTGAACCTGCCACCTCTGGCATATAGGGCTGGCGCCTTACTCCTTTGAGCCACAGGTGCCACCCTGGTTGCAACCCCTTTTTTTTTTATTTTTTTGAGACGGAGCCTCAAGCTATCCCCCTGAGTAGAGTGCCATGGCATAACAGCTTATAGCAACCTCCAACTTCTGGGCTCAAGTGAGTTTCCTGCCTCCGCCTCCCAAGTAGCTGGGACCACAGGTGCCTGCCACAATGCCTGGCCATTTTTTGGTTGCAGCCATCATTGTTGTTTGGCAGGCCCGGGCTGGGGATTCGAACCCATCACCTTAGGTGTACGTGGCTGGCGCCTTAGCCGATTGAGCCACAGGCGCTGAGCTGCAACCCCTTTTTAACAGTGAAACTACTTTGCGGCATTAGGGGAAGGCATCTAGTCTTTCACCATAATTACGTGTTGTTAGCTGTGAACTTGTACCAGTGCTCTTCATCAGTGTGTGTGTCGCTCTCTCTATCAGCAGTGTGGTGAATGTTTTTATTGTGAAAAGGTGTTGGGATTCTGTCAACATTTTTTTGCACATATTGAGACTATCACGTGATTTTTGCCTTTTACCCTGATGATATGATGTATTTATTACCTTAATATTACTTTAATGTGGCTCGGTGCCTGTAGCTCACACCTGTAGCTCACACCTGTAGCTCAAGTGACTAAGGTGCCAGCCACATACACCAGAGCTGGCGGATTTGAATCCAGCTTGGGCCTGCCAAACTACAACAACAACTACTACCAAATAATAGCCGGGCATTGTGGCGGGTGCCTGTAGTCCCAGCTACTTGGGAGGCTGAGGCAAGAGAATTGCTTAAGCCCAGGAGTTAAAGGTTGCTATGAGCTGTGACACCATGGCACTCTACCCAAGGCGACAGCTTGAGGCTCTGTCTCAAAAAAAAATATATTACCTTAATGAATTTTTAGATGGTCAACCAGTCTTGTGTTCCTGAGATAAACCCCAGTTGGCTGCGATATGCACTTCACGGCTTGCTGGGTTCCATCTGCTAGCACTTCCTTGACATTTCTGTGTTCGTATTTATAAGAGGCAGTTATCTTTCCCTGTGATGTTTGCCTAGTTTTGGTATTGGGTAGTATCAGTCTCATAAAATGCTGTATGGTCTTCTTTTTTTTTTTTTTTTTTTGAGACAGAGCCTCAAGCTGTCCCCCTGGGTAGAGTGCTGTGGCATCACAGCTCACAGCAACCTCCAACTCCTGGGCTCAAGGGAGTCTCCTGCCTCCACCTCCCAAGTAGCTGGGACCACAGGCGCCCGCCACAACACCCGGCTATTTTTTGGTTGCAGCTGTCGTCGTTTGGCGGGCCCAGGCTGGATTCGAACCTGTCACCTTAGGTGTGTGTGGCTGGCACTTTAGCCACTTGAGTTACAGGTGCTGAGCCCTGCATGGTCTTCTTAAAAACCCCAGGCTTCTGGTCTGTCATCTATAGCAGTGCTCTGGAATTTTGGTAGACCAGGGATGCAGCTGAAGTCTGCTGACTGTGCAGTTTCTGTCCTCTCCAGTCTGGAGCACCAGGAGAGCAGACAGGCTGGAAAGTGCCTTCTGTGGTGTTAGGATGGTGGTGGGCTGGCTCAGTGCTGATGTCCTGCACTGGCATGTCATGAATAGCCCTGGCCAGATGGAGTAGATGCCCAGGGAGTTACTGTAGCTTCCACCAGCACCAGGCTTTCGGCTGGCCTGTGCCTGCGAACTTGTCCTGGACCAGAGGTGTGAGGTGCTGTCTTCTGGCTGGTGCTGAAGCCTACACCTGCTGTTTCTCTCCTGTCAGGGCTGGACCCACAGGTATGCACTTCTAGATCTCATCACAGCCCTTTCAGGAAGTTGCTGCCACTCTCCAGGGATGGGTGGTGCCCAAAGCCTCCGAGTGATAGATGATGGAAGCTGAGATGTGTGCGTGCGTGTGTGTGTGTGTGTGTGTGTGTGTGTGTGCAGGCCTCTGCCTTGCTTTCTGTGTTTTTATCCCACTTGTGCCCCTCCAAAGTGGGAGGAGCACCCAACTGGCAGAGGCAGGGATCCCACAGATGGGGCCTGTGATTCTTTCTTGAGGGCCAATCCTGGGTTTCAGCAGGAGTTGGAGGAGGTGTTCTGCCTCTGGAAAAAGGGAGCCACAGGCTGTTGTAGAGCAAGACACCAATGCCAGGATTCCACCCTCATCTCATGTGATGACACCACCGCTCACTGAGCTGGTGGAGCTGGACTCTTAGGAGCCTTGCACCCCCTTCTCTCCACATTCCCACCTGACCCACACCTCCTCCTACCCAGTCACCAGCAGGTGTTGGCCACACCTTCAGAACCACCCTGGGCCTGGCCACTGTCACATTGTGTGGTGTCCACCTGCAGACCCCATTGCTGCCGTCTGGAGCTGAGGACCCGCCTGTCCCCATGGTCCCCACCACACCCATCCCCCTGGGTAGAGAGCTGTGGTGTCACAGCTCATAGCCACCTCCAACTCCTGGGCTCAAGCCATCCTCCTGCTTCAGCCTCCCAAATAGCTGGGCCTACAGGCATCCACCATGATGCCTGGATAGTTTGTTTTTTTATTTAAGAGACAGGTTCTCACTCTCAAAAAAATGAGCTCAAAGGATCCACCTGCCTCGGCCTCCCAGTGCTGGATGACAGGTGTGAGCCACCACACCTCCTGCTTCACCTCCCCCACCCCTAGCTTCTCTCCAGGTGCCTTTTAAGTGATACTGTCTCCTTCCCATACTGAATGTGATGTGGGTGGGATGCTGCTCACCTGGGTCCTGGCTGATGCAGCCCGATGGTTTATAACAGAGCCTTGCATGAAGCATTCCAATAAGCATTTGCTGGATAAAGGGATGGATAATGCTGAGAGCACCGGCCATCAACAAGCTGACCATCAGCCCTTCCCCTCCCTCAGCCCCAGCTCATGCAGAGCTGCCTCAGCTGGAGGCTTTGCCCCATCTTCTCCTGAGAGACAGGGAGTTAGAATTCAGAGCAGGGAGGCTTAGCGCCTGTGGCTCAATCGGCTAAAGCACCAGCCACGTACAGCAAAGGTGGTGGATTCGAATCCCCAGCCCGGGCCCGCCAAACAACAATGATGGCTGCAACCAAAAAATAGCTGGGTGTTGTGGCAGGCGCCTGTGGTCCCAGCTACTTGGGAGGCCGAGGTAGGAGACTCCCTTGAGCCCAGGAGTTGGAGGTTGCTGTGAGCTATGATGCTATAGCACTCTACCCAGGGGTTTAGCTTTAGGCTCTGTATCAAAAAAAAAAAAAAAAAAGAATTCAGAGCAGGGAAGCCTTTGGCTGTGTCCTTGAAGACCTCCTCTTTCTAATGCTGATGAATCTGAGTCCTGGAGAGGTAATCCCACCCAGCAGAGTCCCCGCTGGGGTGTGGTAGAGTCTCCTCAGCCTCCTCTGATGGACTGGATTTCCTTGAAAACTATGAAAAGTTGAGAATCTGGGATGGAGTGTCTCCCTTGAGACTTGTGCATTGGGGAGGATGAGGAGAGGGATAAATAGAACTTGCATTTTCAGGGGCTCTTTCTCAAAGAATGAATGAGAGATTTCTTACCCACCTTCCTCCCATGATTGCACATAGTTCCATGGGAGGCTTTGCTCATGCTCAGACCACTGGTAATCAACAAGCAAGCTCTCGTCTCCCTAGGAAAGTCGAGGGTGGACTTGGGTGGGAATCTTTAGCCTTGGCAGTACTGAATCCGTTCCCAGCACCTAGAGCTGAATTAGTATTTGTTGATTGAATGAATACATTTATAATTTTAAGCTTTAGGCTCTCTTAGCTAATCCAAGAATCCCAGGAAACTGGTCTCTGAAGTTTTGCTCTAAGAAGACTCAGGTCCTTCTGGAACGAGGACTCAGATAAATAATGGTGGTAAAGATGGGGCACTGGTGCAGACAAGGGGCAGGGCACTGTTGCTTCTCACACCCAGCAGACCCCAGTGGGCTGCCTAAGATGTACACGGCTGTGAGGGCACCAGGAATAAGGGCCAGATGCTGCCAAGAAACAGGTCACAGCCCAGCGGAGGATGGATGCAAGAACAAACTCTTAGGACACATGTGGTGCCCAGGTTTCAGTGTCCCGATGGAGAACGGGAAAAGCAGTGTGGGTGGGAAGTGCCTTGCTCAGTCCGAGAATCTCCCTCCTGCAGTCAGACCCCTTAGACGTGTGGGGCACAGTAGATAGATTTGTTTACAGCTTTGTCATGGTGTCACTCATTAATTTTTTTTGATTCATCTTCTTGTATTAAAGAATGTCAATGCACGTGATGTCAGACAGTGGAAGAGCACAGGCCCAGCCCCCTTGGCAGCCCCGACCTCAGGGTCTCCCTGAGACTCAGCCACGGGCCAGCACAGGATGCAAGGACATACGTACAGAGAAGCTTGAATGTGCAGGGGACAGAGTGGAGAATCACTGACCTGGCTGCCCTGAGCATAGGAGGCAGCCCCACTGTGTGTTAGGAAGTAGAGCTTGCTGGAAAGTGAGTAATTCAGCCGTGCTGCCCTAACTGCTTTAAAGTGAGGAGCATAAAGGCCGGGGGCCGTCACTGTAGGCTGTAGGCTCCCAGCCACCATGACAGTTGTAAGGCCTTGGGGGCACAGAGGTTGGTGGCTTCCAGTTGGGAACATACTGCAATGCTCAGGACTCTGCAGGGACACACTCAGCCTGATGCAGGACTCTTGTCAGGTACTGGACTGTCCACTGCTGCTTTATCCCACCAGGGTTAATGTAGCTTCCCCCTGTGGACATCTCCCAGTTGCCCCCAGGAGAAAACCCTAAACCATCAGTCCAACCTGCAGGCTCCCACCACTGGCCCAGCCCCTCCACCACCCAGGGCCTGTGCCACCCTCATGTAACCCCTGGTGGCCCACTCCCGGCACTCGGAAAGAATGTGTCTGCTGTGTGCTCTGTGCCACAGATCCCAGGACACTTGGGTCACTTGCTTTTTGGCCTCCAAAGGGCAAGGAGTTCTTTGTTTTCCGTCTCTGACTTCCCACTGCACCTGATACAGATGTTTGTTCTAAGAAGTACTAGGATGGCCATTGCAGGGGGAAGCCCTAAGACCCTCCCTGCCCCCCGCCCAGTACGACACTGCCCCTCTCTGCTCTCCCCCACAGCAGGACATGGAGGACACTGCCCCTCTCTGCTCTCCTCTACAGCAGGATATGGGGGACGCTGCCCCTCTCCGCTCTCCCCCATAGCAGGACATGGAGGACACTGCCCCTCTCTGCTCGCTCCTCAAGGGGCACTCTGGGTGAGGCTTGGCAGTGGTATGGGGTGGGCAGGGCAGAGCACAGGCCTCCTGGCTCAGGGCTAATTAGCAGCGTCAGTCACACCCGCCCTCGCTGCTCCTAATTTGCTAGCCTAATTCTTTATCTCACCCAGGCTGTGTAGGAGACAGGCAATAATGAGGACTGGATGCTGACTGGGTTTCCTTCACTCACCCCCAAACCCACGTGCCACTTCCCGGCAGCAAACGCATCCCCGTCCCCACAGTCTGACCTGGGGTCTGTGGCCTGAGCGAGCGGAGCACCTCCCACAGCCCCAAGACCTGTGTCCGAGGCTGAGAAGCTGGAGGGAGGGAGGCAGGCTGGGAGGGTCCCCTCCTGGTGTTCTCTCCCTCTGTCCACGAATCTTGCTTGGAAAATCCAAAGGTGAGAGGGGCTGGAGGGGAGACTCCCATCACCGCTGCACGGAATCGACGTGCCTCTCACCGACTGAGTCATCAGTGCCTGTGCAAATCTGAACTCAGCCTAGAAAATCAGGAGGATTAAGTGGCCTCTGAAAACCTGTCACACTGGATTCACTGGCCACGTAACCTCAGCAGGAAAATGAAAGGGCACCCCTGTTTCAGTTTGCCGGGCCTCACTCTGGGCCTGGTGAAGTCAGACCCAAAATGCAGCAGTGAAACAAAAATAAGTAGAATTAGTAATCAGGGAGGCCTGGACCTCAGCGGAGGTGACCTTCAGAATTCAATGGGTGACCTTTCAGTAGGAGACAAAGCAGGATGGCGTCATTGTGCAGCTCTGAGCCCTGCACAAAGACAGCATGGTGACGGGGACGCAGGTGGTGGGGACGCAGGCGTCACCCTACAGATGGATGCAGGCCGGCTCTGGACGGGCCCTGCACGCAGGTGCTTGGAAGTGCAGGCAGTCGACACTGTTCCCAGTTTTCTAAAGAAAGAGAAAGTTTGTCAGGTTGGAAGGAAGCTCTCCCGTGTCCTGGGCGCGTGCAAGAACAGACCCTCTGAGCAGTGCAGTTTTGCTCCTGCACAAAAGAAGTGAGACCACCTTATTCTAGAATGTGATCTATTTTTAAAAATTATTTATTAATTAATAATTTATTTTTTGTAGAGACAGAGTCTCACCCCATCACCCTCGGTAGAGTACTGTGGTATCACAGCTCACAGCAACTTCCCACTACTGGGCCCAGGTGATTCTCTTGCTTCTGCCTCCCAAGTAGCTGGGACTACAGGTGCCCACCAGAACACCTGGCCATGTTTTCGTTGCGGTTTGGCTGGGGCCGGGTCTGAACCCACCACCCTTGGTATGTGGGGCCGGCACCCTACCTACTGAGCCACAGGTGCCGCCCCTAGGATGTGATCTAAAGGAAAACCCCAAGGACAGAGCCCGTGGCATGTGGGCGCTGAGTTAGGAGGCCCCCTGCTTGCTGGAAGTGGTTCTGCCTAGAAGGCCTGCAAGATGGAGGAATTTGTTGTTGTTTTTTTTTTTTTTGAGACAGAATCTCACACTGTCACCCTAGGTAGAGTGCCATGGTTTCATATCTCACAGCAACCTCAAACTCTTGGGCTCAAGAGATCCTCTTACCTCAGCTTTTCTATTTTTAGTAGAGACGGTCTCACTCTTGCTCAAGCTCTTTAGTAGAGACGGTCTCAACTCCTGAGCTCAGACTATCCACCCACCTCAGACTCCCAGAGTCCTGGGATTATAGATGTGAGCCACCGCACCTGGCCTGAGCTGGAAGCATTTGGATACAAACACTTTCCCCAAGGCATAGGGCATGAGGGGACAGATTCTAGCTTGGCAGTAAGCAGAGATGTGGTTGGTTCCCACGGTAGGGAAGCAGCATGGAAGAGGGGACGTGTCTACCCTGACCTCTTTGGGGAGATGGGACCTGTTTCTCCACCACCCAGGGACCACTGGAGACTGTGATCTGCTGACCACATGACCCAGGCAGCTTCCTTATCTGTGAAATGGGAGGACAGACCCTCTGAGCCTCAGTTCTCACATCTGTGAAATGGGATGACAGCCACCACCTGACCTGACAGCAGTGGAAATTCCATGAGCCATTGTGTGCTGAGTTCACTTGTGCATGTGAAGTGACTTCCTTCTATGCTGGGGGCTCATCCTGTCTCCTGATGGACCCTGGGGAGAAGTGGTGTGAGAAGGGGGCTTACCTGGAGGATGGTGATGTGGCACGTTTTACCTCAGGACTGGTGGCTGAGCTGTGAGAAGGTCCTCAGCTTTCCGTCATTTTACCCAGAGATCTTCCATTTGGGGAATGGAGTCTGCAGGACGGTGTGGGGGCTCTGACCTGGTTCTTGGTGGGCATTACCTTCTCCTGGGCACCACCTGGGTTTCTGCCTAGGCACATGACACAGCCTCTTTGGGCCCTGGCTTCCCTGTCTCTGTGAGGTGTGTGCATGTGAGCACATATGTGTATGACTGTACATGCACTGCACACACAGTGTGCTCACACTTGCACCTTCATATACACAGAGGTGTGCATACATGTGTATGCGCAGTCTACATGCATGTGTCATCTGTGTGCACACACATGTCCATGTGTGTAGGCGAGTGCACATGTGTGCATACATGTGGGTGAGTGTACATGCGTGTTCATGCCTGTGGGCGAGTGTTCGTGTGTGCATGCATGTGGACGAGTGTACATGTGTGTTCATGCATGTGGGTGAGTATACATGTGTGCATGCATGTGGGTGAGTGTACATGTGTGTTCATGCATGTGGGTGAGTATTCATGTGTGCATGCATGTGGGTGAGTGTTCGTGTGTTCATGCGTGTGGATGAGTGTATGCGTGTGCTGAGTGTTCATGTGTGCATGCATGTGGATGAGTGTTCGTGTGTGTCCATACATGTGGGTGAGTGTTCGTGTGTTCAGACATGTGGGTGAGTGTTCATGTGTGTTCATGCATGTGGACGAGTGTTCATGTGTGCATGCATGTGGGCAAGTGTTC
>CAUYQV010171535.1:0-23158 GCA_963574575.1 Galagoides demidoff | reverse complement strand
ACATATATTTTAAGTTCAATTTCTTGCAGTTTTGCATTTTAGTAATTTAAAGTTTCAAATTTCTGTAAGGACATTTTATTTTAAGATAAATTGATGTGTGATTTTCTATAGATGTGCCTTTGCGTTTTCTCTTTTTTTTTTTTGAGACAGAGTCTCACTATGTCATCCTTGGTAGAGTCCTGTGGTATCACAGCTCACAGCAACTTCAAACTCTTGGCTTTAGGTGATTCTCTTGTCTCAGCCTCCCAAGTTGCTGGGACTACAGGCACCCGCCACAATGCCTGGCTGTTGTTGTTGTTGTTGTTGTTATAGTCATCATTGTTGTTTAGCAGGCTCAGGCTGGGTTCAAACCCACCAGCCCTGGTGTTTATGGCCAGTGCCCTAACCACTGAGTTACGAGTGCTGACCCACTGTTTTCTCGGATTTATAGAATCAAAGTTATTTTGTAGGTGGGATCTTAGAGGCTGATTTATCTTACTTTCTCATTTTACGAATGAATAAATTAATGTCATTCTTTCCTGAGGAACTTATATGATTGATGGCTGGTGTCATACGACATCTATTTGACTTCCCAGGTGGAAGAGTCCATAACACGATTTAACATGGAAAGACTGCATAGTAATTGGAAGTAGTAATACGTGTATCATTAATAATATTAATAATGTATTGTACTCTTGGCAGTCATCCAATCATTCATTCAATAAATATTTTTTGGAGCCCTCCAGTGCCACACACTGTTCAGGATACATCCTTGAGTAAAAATAAACATTAATAATTGTTCTGTGGAGCTACATTCTGGTGGGAAGAGGCAGACAAGACAAGAAGTAAATAGATACACAGTTTGTTAGAAGGTGAGAAGGGCCACGGAAGGAAGATAAAGTAGGGAAGGAAGAGAGAAGCTGAAAGTCATATCAATCAGCAGCTTTCTGTACATCAAACACTTCATACCTCACTCTTACAAAATTGCTTTGAAGTAGATACCAGTATTTTTCCAGATATTACAAGTGAAGAAGCAAGCTTTGAGAGGTAACATATTTTATGGGCTCACATATTTACCAAGTAATAGATCCGGGATTAATATGAGTCCTCCTTGATTCCAAAGCTTATATGTCTTAAGCACCAGCTGGCACTTCACATTCTCACTCAAACTCATTCAACTTTGGAAGATTTTTGTTTTCTTTCTTTTGAAATGTGAGATGATGTCACCGTCTGCCTTTATTACTTAGGATGTCAAGAAACTGCTTTTCTGGTTATCTAATATCATTACTTACGGTGAAAACATGTTCTGAATTTAGACCAGGAGATCATCTCCTTTAGGGGAAAAAAAAAAATCACATATTTGTTCTTTAAATTTTCAGACATTGTTTAGAACTGCTGTGATACGAGACTATAAATCAAAGTACGTTTTCATTACTAAACAGTCATTTTATTGCATACTTATACGATGGAATGTCTGTCTAGCTTTTTGAAGTCATCAGTATAAAATGATATTTAACATATATTCATACACTGAAGTCAGCATCGCTAGTGTATTAAGATGCATGAATAGCCGAAAATTACTTCTAGTCTGAGACTAAATATTCATACATTTTACCACTTACTAAAGATCTTGCTCGTAGGATGTGTAAAATGGTTTACATTTGTTCTGACTGAACGATATGGAATTTACCCTGTTAAAGTGCAGACAAGCTACGAAGAACTAAATAGGAGACGTGTCGTATTCAGGAGCCAGAAGTGCTTTTCAGTCAACTAACGCGAGACTTCCTCCGGTACCCTTTGCCTTCCTCTTTCTTTAACTTATAATTGACAGTCTAGAAAGTAGGACAGGTTTATGTGAATTTTAAATCACTTGCTCTAAATTGTTATCACTGCCTGTGCTTTTGACTTTTCGGTGTTAGCTCCTGTAAAATACATGGGTTTATGATATTAGGGCTCTTAGATAATGATATATTACTAAAGCCATGGTTTGTTTACTGCATAGTTTTTGTGAAAACAGGTTTTAAGAAAAGGAAAAGTACGGATTGTATAGTTTTCTGAGTGAAATATATAATTTCAAATAGTTTACCTTTTATTCTTTTCAAGATGAGGAAATAAAATTTAAGTTAAAGTATTTCTTTTGTTTAGGGTTTGCCATGTTTCTCCGAAAATAAGACACTGTCTTATATTTATTTTTTTCTCAAGAAGACACACTAGGGCTTATTTTCAGGGGATGTCTTATTTTTATTAAATATAATACAACAATCTACATTGATTCAAATACAGTTAAGCTATCTTCTTCTGGAACCTGACAGGGGGAGCTGACCTTGTTGGTAAGGCTGGCACTAGTGACGTGTGAACTCCTTTCCCCTAGCTGTTCACACATGCGCAATAGGATGCCTGTGACGGTGGTGACCAAACGTGCACCTGTGCATGTGCCAACAGCTGGGAGAAAGGAGCTGTGGCAGATAAAAGGTATTCCAGTCTTCCTTATCACTCTCCACGGAAATGCAGGGTGGGGCTATGCAGATACACTGCATAGCCACACCCATCACTAGGTCTTATTATCAGGGTAGGGCTTATATTTAACAAATGTATAGAAATCCTGCTAGGACTTATTTTTGGGGTAGGTCTTATTTTCGGGGAAACAGGGTAGTGCTCGGCTTTCATCGTATGTTGATAGGGTAATAGAATATTTCTAAATATGGTAATTTTTGCATTTGAGTGTTTTTGATGTGGATAGTAAAACTAATGCCATATAATACTAAAATTCATGCTCTTTTCTCAGATTTTCTCTTTGGGTGGCTTACTTTGCCTGCTCTCTGAGTTTAGCCACCACTTCCATGCCTGTAACTGTCAAAGCTGCCTCTTCAACCTCAGCTTCTAAGTGTCACATTCACATGTTCCCCTATGCCAAATCCAGAACTAGGTCATAGTTCTTCCTAAAATTCATCTGCTTTCATATTTACACCTCAGGCATCACTGTTGTTGCCATTAATCCCCCTAGACCCCAGGCTAGAAACTGAGGATTGCTCCTGCCTTTCCCACTTCCAACTACAGCCGCAGAGAGTTGGTACCAGTTCTCATAAAGTGAGCCTCATAAATATCTCTTAGTGATTTTCCTCTTCTGTTTCCACAAAGAATACCTCCTGCCAGACTTCCATTTTTTTCTTCTTTGGATCATTTTTCTTCTCCATGTCTTCATTCTCTTGCCCTCATCCAGATCATGCCTTCCATTACTCTGAAAGTTCCAGAAACCCATTTATCTCCCTCATTAACACTGTTTAATGACTTTCCATTGATTATAACACAAAATCTACACATCTTAGCACGATACCTAAGGTTCTTGAAGAACGGGCTGCGTCAGCTGCTGTAGTAACACTACTTCCGCAGCGCACCCAGCTGTCTGTGATTCATGCTTTGCAGGTGCCCCTCTGTCTGTTGTGTACTCTCAACCCTCTCACATACAGGGTGAAACTGCACAGTGCCCTTAACCCAGCTAGATATCACTCTTGTCCTGAAGCCCTTCTGAACCCCCCTTATATAATGCCTTCCCGGTGCATTCTGCTTTTGGAACATAATATTAAGTAGCAGTAAGGGTAACGGTATCTATAATATTGCTAAGTGGTCATTTCACTTGCTCTCTGTAATTCCTACATGGACATATGATTTTTATCTCTTTGTATTTCGAGCACTAGAATAGTAAGTACCCTGGTACATAGCATCTTGTCAACAAATGTTTGTTGAATGAAAGATGGAATTAATGAATTTAGGCAGTTACTCATATTTCAAATATCACTTCTTCTCTATTAATACCACGAGTTTATTTAAATCTGTTTACTGTATACATAGTATAGGTAACATACTTAATGTGTCCTTAACCACCTCCCTTATTTGGTGGGTCTTTAGTGGCTCAGATAAATTTGTAACAGATTGGTGAGGGAGTATAGGCCTATTTGCAGAAAAATTATCTCTTGATATTGTGAAAATGAGACTTGGAACAGATCTGAAAACATAATTAGCTCTACTGAGTTAGTCAGTGTTGTTTCCCATTTAAAAGTGTATCTTTTTCCCTTAGAAAAATATGTCTTGAAAATTCGGAGAAGGGTGTGATGCATAGGATTTAAAAGAGAACAAATAGGAGAAACACGCCTGGAACCAACTTACGTCATTTTGTGGCACGAATCTTAGTGAGTGGGTAGAACATGGGGTGTGCGACTGTGAGTTACACCAGTGGAGAAGCCGCCTCTGAGGCCTCGCAGAGTCTTCTATGTGGTTCGCATTGACCTTGCAGGTCGGGGGACCAGGGAGGTGTCGTATGGCCGAGCGTCCTAGTTGTCTGGGAGTCCAGGTTAGGGTGCTTTCTCTTCGCTCATGCCTCTCTTCCTTCTGCACATGGCTTTTTTGCCCAGGTAGCTATGCCACCTCATTTCAGGGCTCAGTCCTGTGAGTGAAGCCAAAAGTTTCTTGTGCTTTTCCTGGAGGTAGAGATCTCAGTGTAACCATTGTTTAAGAAATCCCTCTGGGGCTTGAGAAAGAATCAAGATGATTCTGTGTGAGGAAAGATGAGAGGTGGGGAGATACTCGTAGGAAGGAGAGACCTGCAGAGATCTGGTCCCAACATTTAAACCCGTGCTCTGGAAGTCTGAGAATGTGCACTTGAGTGGATGCAGTCAGTGACTCAGCACTCAGGATGCTCCCTTTTCTTGTCCATTGAAAAGGACAGACCTGCAGAGATCTGGTCCCAACGTTTAAACCCGTGCTTTTGAAGACTGAGAATATGCTCTTGAGTGGACGCAGTCAGTGACTCAGCACTCAGGATGCTCCCTTTTCTTGTCCATTGAAAACTTGAAGTTACACACACAGACTTAATGTCTTCAAATGTATTTGTTGAAAGACCTGGCATGGCAGAACTTGCCTACCAAAAACTTCAAAAGAAAAAGAGGAAGGAGCATAACAGATGCCTTAATACATTCCGTTTGAATGTTCATTTTCCCTTCAAACAAATTTTTAGGGCTTTATAAATGAGAAATCTATTTACTATCAAAGTATTTTGACCAAGAAAGTTTGTGTGTTTAATTAACTAAACCTCACAAATCATCAGAGGTGTTGCCTCTTTCATAATATTAATAATATTTTTTCAAAAAAAAAGAAATAGTATTTTCCAATAAGAGAACAGTTTTTTTTAAATGTATATGTAAAGACTTTGCATGTAATACTTTTGCAAGAAGTTGAGCAAATACATGGCAACTGACATCAGCTTAGCAAACCTATATAAAAGAGAAGATTTTAAAAATCAGGGGGAGGTTAATGACGCAGTCGCATTTATTGAGTGCCTAAGATGTGTCAGGCTGCACCTTGCCTCTTTTTGACCTGCACAACAACTCATGTGTTAGGTCCTTATTATCACTTCCATTTTACAAGAGAGGAAAACAAGACCCAGAAAGTTAAAGTGACCTGTTACGTAAAGCCCACAAATAGAAACGGCAAAGACTAGATTTCTGAATGGAAGTAATTTGTTTAAAATCAGGTCATTTAAAAAAACCTTACAATCGCCACCCTAAATATGTACTTAAATAAAAAAAAAATATGAAAGATCAGAGAAACAAATATATTCATTATGATACATTATTTTCTTTTTGTGGGATATAGAAACTTCTATTTTCATTTTTAGCATACTTTAACTTTTTATGTAAGACATATTTAAAATGTGCAGAAAAGATTTCCTATTTTCTTAAAAGATAAACATAAACATTTAGTATATAAGGATAATTTTTAATATTTTCTAGATAAATCAGAATTTCTATTTTATGTTCCTATGAAACCACACTCATACCAACACACAGTATTAGATTACAAATCCTTAAGGTTTGTTTTTACATTAATGTTATATATTTATTTCTTTTTATTTGTCTTACCTTTTTTTTTTTTTTTTTGAGACAGAGTCTTACTCTGTCACCCTGGATAGAGTGCCCTGGCATCATCATCATTGTAGCTCACAGCAACCTCAAATTCTTGGGCTCAAGCAAATCCTCTTGCCTCAGCCTCCCAAGTAGCTGGGACTACAGGTGCCCACCATGATGCCCAGTTAATTTTTCTACTTTTTTTAAAAGTAGAGATAGTGCCTCGCTCTTGCTCAGACTGGTCTCTAACTCCTGGGCTCTGGAGTTGGGCTCGCAGAGTGCTAAGATTACAAGCATGAGCAGCTTTGGCTGGCCAATATATATTTATTTCTTTTGCTAAATTTTGACCAACTAGGAAAAGCAGAAATACTTAATTGGCTAAGGATGTAGGAGCTACATTTAAGCACTTGGGGTTTGGTAACACGTCCTGTGAGTGAATTAACCTTGAGGATGAACTTAAAGCCTGGCCCTTTGGGATCATACCTCATGGATAAGAATGAACTGCATTGGATCGTGGCATGTGATTATATGTCTGTATATTATGTGAATTGCCCTTATAATTGATATCAAACACACAGGACCAGAAGTTGTAATTCACAAACGTAATGACAACAGCGTCTCATAATTCACAGACTTTCTGTCACAGCTGTGAATGATTACTTTTCTGTGCAAACCATGTTAAAGGGGAAAAACAGGTTTTAAAATTAATGTTGGGTTTTGAAGAGTCCTTGTTCCAGATACTTTATGGTCATTTTTAATACGCAAAAGATAATTAAATTTACTAGCAATCTTAAGTTTTCCCTTGGTTCCCTGGATGAAAATCAGTGGTTAAGCTTAAAGACTTTTAAGCTTAATTTGAAATTTTACATGACCAAATGAACAGTAACATTTAGTCGTTGAAGTGGAGATAATCGTGAACCTGACTGTGTTTCTGTCTCATCTGACATACCAAGAAACAGTGTCTTCCCTCATATGTAGGGTAGAAAAGTCAAGTGCAACTTTTTTTCTCATTTTTTTCATTGTAACTGTCCTAATTTAGGATGGATGGATTAATTGTACTTTAAAAAGATTCAGAGAAGGGTGGCACCTGTGGCTCAAAGGAGTAGGGCACCAGCCCCATATGCCGGAGGTGGCGGGTTCAAACCCAGCCCGGGCCAAAAAGAACTGCCAAAAAAAAAAAAAAACAACCCAAAAACACAAAAATATTCAGAGAATCTGAACTATCTATCCTCTGTTTGTCCATTTTACGTATTTTTTTTTTTTTTAGTGTGGTTAGTACCCCTGAAAGTACAAAGTATTCTATTTTATTCAACAGAAGCATTAGTATAACTACCTTATATCTTTTATCATCAAATTTTATGGAGGGTTTAATAAAGCAGGTCTCCAGTGGACAAGCTGATGATCGAGTTTTAGATACAGGGTGTATACCTGCATGCACTGCACACGTGACACACCTATGTGTATAATAGACTTTAGGGTAGGAGAAATCAGAGCACCAGGGCTTAATTAAGCTTAAGCATTATTTAAGTGATAAGCTTGTATTTCTGACAAGAGTGGAAAGATTTGGGAAAAGCTTTTGGGTTAAAGCTGTTAGTTTACAAACTTAGAAGCAAGTGATCTTGGTGGGGGACTGGGGGGTGGATCAGAATGATCTTGTAGGAGCTGGCAGACTGGCCATGTCATTGAGGAACACAGGTAAACTCCCAGGTCTGGCATGCTAGTTTGGAAAGTAGCTAATTATACATTCTATACTATGTGTTATTTTAAAACTGAGTTGATTATTAAACAGTGAAGGGAGAAGAAATGTTGAAGGAATGTATTGACTGCATGCCTGATGTGCTTAATTCTCCTTCCATTGGGGTTTTTTTTGTTGTTGTCTGTTTCATTCAACAGACATTTTGGAGCACCTGCTCTATAGTGAGCACGTAGTCAAAACTGAGTCTAGAGTAGAGTTTAGGCTGTAAGAGGCAACACTGAGGATGTTCATTGGGAATTTTCCCCTAAAGAACTAGTATTCTTAGAGGTTTCATAAACTCATATTACTATGATATAAAACTTACATTAAACATATACACACATATTTCTTAGTGCATCTATAGACTTTTGCTAGATTTTGTAGCAGTGAGAGTGAAATAGATTTAAGTCAACTGGGTGGAAAGCTGATCTACAAGAGTAGATATGCAATTAGAGTATTTAAAAATAAATCCGTTTTAAGGCTTTAGCACTGTATTCAAATCTGAGCTTCCCTGCATGTTCATTATACGGCCTCATGAGAGTTGTTTGACCATGGTGAGCCTCAGTTATCTAACCTGAAATATGGGGATGATAAGATTGTTGAGAAGATTCAATGAGATGATGCACGGAGTGGTCTTAGCAGAGGTGGCACATAGTAGGTGTACAGTAACTGTTACCTCCTCCTTCTCCACCATCATCCTCAAGCAGTTTGCTTTAACACATAGAATAAATGGTTTGTAGCTAGCTTATAATTATTTATAATAAATCAGTTCTTCTGGGTGGCTTGATGGTGTTCATTCTAAGTAGTTTGAGCATTCCTTCCAAGGATATAAACTTCTAGGAAAATTTATACTTTACACATGAAATAGCTGCATCCAAAACTTCCATTCAGGGCGGTGCCTGTGGCTCAGAGGAGTAGGGCGCTGGCCCCATATGCCAGAGGTGGTGGGTTCAAACCCAGCCCTAGCCAAAAACTGCAAAAAACAAAAAACAAAACTTCCATTCAAATTTTCAGAAATTTCTGAAAGTCAGCTCATGAGTTATATCTTCTTAAATAATTTCACATTGGCTTCTTTTCTTTCGTTTATTGTCTAGATTGAATTTGGTCAACAAGGATGTATCATTTGAAATAGAAATAGTAATAGCCTTAAAAGTAGCTAAGTTAGAGTTAAGCTGTATATTCAGAACTAAGTTCCCCCAGTGGTGATTGGTGAGGAGCAGACAGGGGGTGATAGAGACAAGCTTTCTGAGTATCCTGATATGGCCATTTGTTTGAGAGTCACTGCTAGACTTAGGAAAACATGTTTGAAAAATCACAGTAAGATGGATGTGGTCCACCTTAAAAGACAATAAAAATGGAAGGATCAAAGAGGCTCTTCACCTTCCTATCAGCAACAGTCCTGCCAAGAAAGAAAAAGGGAAACTTCTCGTGCAAGTTGGGAAGGATGCTTTCTCATTAGCTCAGTTTTTAAAAGGGTATGTTCAAAAGGAGAATAAAATATATCAAATCAAATGTCAACTAAGTGTGAGAGTGAAATGTAGACATTTTCAGAAGTGCGAGAGATCAAAAATCTATCACCATGCCTTTTCTTGGGATCTAATGGAGGGTGTTACTCCGCCAACATAAGGGAGTAAACTAAGAAAGAGGAAGCCTGGGGTCCAGTGATCAGATGACTGAGCTTGTGAAATCTGGCTCACTCTGGTGCTTTCAAACCCCATCAGGCTGTGGTTGTAGGTGGCACCTGCTGGGACTGTGACCCCCAGGAACCCAGCCACCTGAGGATTGCTTGCTAAGGGGAAACCTGGGAGATCAGCATTTGTTCTGCAAAGTCCAGCAGCCCTTCCCCACGTGAAGAGTTTCAGTGAATGACTGGATTGATCTCGTTAAGGTTTCTTCAGATGTGTCAAACTGCGTTCCAGATATTTGGCCAGATCTGTTTCACCTTCAAACCTGGGCTTGATCTCTACTCTCTCGTCTTCTCACCTACATTCCGGATTTACACCTCTGGGTGAGAATTTGGGGGTTATTGAAACACAAGGAAAACCAAGAAAATAACAAGCAATAGCAGGTATTAACTGTGAAGAGGAACAAAAAGTAGTGCTGAAAAAGTTACCACAGAGCACGTGATTGAGCTGTGAATGGCAGGCATGAATCATGAAAACAGAAACTTTGATAACAAGAACTGTGATCTAGTAAATGGACGAGCAGAGGAAACAAGCCGGAGACAGAAACTGTGTGTGTGAATGTGATACGTGTACGGGGGTGTGTCCAAGTTCTGTGTGCCTGAAAGAACTCAATTTCCATTGACATTAGCGCACAATCATAAATTTAAAGATGGGTAAGCCTAAAACTGAAAAATTAGGCAGCAATAGCACAGAATTTTCTAAAACAGTAGAAAATGATGGCTTTGCAGAGTAGAAGAAGGTGGTGGGGCCGAGGGACTGCTGCTTTTTTATACCAATTCCTAGAACTCTTTTGACTTTTTATTTTTACTCTTTTAGACACAGGGGTCTCACTCTGTCATCCCAGCTAGGGGCACAGTTGTAGCTCACTGCAGCCACAAACCCCTGGGCCCAAGAGATCCTCCTGCCTCAAACTCCTGAATATCTTTGACTTTGATATAATAGAAACTAAATAAAAAAACATATATTATGTAAGTAATATATATATTATATATGTAAAATACATTACTCTCGGTTAATTTTGTGTTATGTACATATAAATAACATACATATTTTGGTTTTTATTGTATCCAAGTCAATGATAGGCAGATGGACAAAAGATCTAAGAAGCTCTAAGCTGGTCAGTGTGTCCCGTCCACACATCTGAGAAATCTGTAGTGAATTATTAAGTAAGGTTTGGGAGCGCCCTGAAGAAAAAGTGAGACTCGGCACAGGTCCCCTGAGCCTTACCACACACTTGGATTTTATCACGGTATTTCAGTTGTGTTGATTTTTGTTACTGTCCATCACCTAAAATAATTCTGATGTTTTGGCGTAAACTTTATACGATTCATCATCAAATGACACTTACCCTCTTCTGCGAGGTCGGCTGTGTCCAGCCCACAGTGGATGGGTTATTCTTCAGTCGACAGTAAGCTTTTCCTCTTGATGAATTTAGATTTTTGGAATTTGGTGCGACATGACTTGTTACTGTCGTTACTTGCACAAGCATCTTTTTCTAACTCCCTACTCGTTATTTTCTCATGATGAATTTGTCAGCTGGCTCAGGGATTTAGGGAAGAGGACTTCTGAAAAGTGGGGAAGGGTCTCCAAAGAAAATCCCAGCAATAGAGCCCAAGTTAGCCTGTCACTACTAATAATCACTACTAATCACTAACGTCACTACTAATAATCACTACTGAAGTGCTGCCTCCAAGTCCCCTCTGAGCACTACGCTCTGTTACTTGTGATTCTAGAGGTATCTGACTCACTCATGGATTCATGGGGAAGTTTTTGCACCTTCCTTTCTCGGAGTGTCCCAACTTGCAGCCAGGGAGGCACCTGCAGATTATTTGAGGCCTGTTTTGCTTATCTGTGGTGTTGGAGATCATGAAAATTATGCACGGACCTTTTTCTTTTTGCTCATCAGCTTTCGTTGATGTTTGTGTTTTTAATGGGTGGTCCGAGACAAGTATTCTTCTTCCAGGGTGTGGCGGGGAAAGGAAACAAGTTTACACAGTCTTTCCGAGGCCTGGGCTGCCATCCCAGTGCAGGTTTTGCTGCTGTGTGTGCAGAAGGTCGCATTCCCTCCGCGTGACTCAGTGGTGTATCCCGCAGGTGCTGGCCCGGAGAAGCAGGATCCTTGGTGTAGCCAGACGGCACTTGGTCCGTGAGAGGCCTGGGAGAGTCCCTGAGGGAGTTCATGATACACTGGCTGAGCGTATTTGAACTTCAAGAAATTAGCCAGGCAAAAAGAGCAGAGGGACAGACTTTCCCAGAAGGACTCAAGGCTTGGGAGGTAGATGGAGAAAGAAGCATTGGTAGCGATGTGGGGGGAGGAGTTAATGGTTTACTGGGAATGTGTGTGGAGTGGCAAGGGGCTGGGACTGAAGAGATGATGCAGAAGGGAGGCCAGAGGAGGAAAGGCTTTGTATGTCGGCTGAGCCACTTAATCCCTATTCCAGGGACAACGCGGAACCATTACAGAGTTTTAAGCCAGGTAAGGACGTCAGCTGATTTGCCATTAGTCAAGGCACTGACTACAGATGCCAGATACCATACTGAGGAGCAGTGCTGGGGCCAGTGGGTATACAGCGGGCTGGCGGGGAGCTGATGAGGGCCCAAACCAAGGTAGCACACCAGCAGGTCCTCTAGGTGTACAATTAAAATAAACTAATTGGTACTGAATAGTAAATAAAAATTCCAATAAAATGAATGTTTACAGATATCGATGGAAGTAAAATTATTATGTTTTATAAGTGGTTTACTATGAGTTTAGTATAGACCATATTAGTGTCATTCACGTGCCATATAAGAATCCTTTCTTTCTTTCTTTCTTTCTTTTTTTTTTTTTTTTTTTGACAGAGTCTCATTATGTTGCCCTAGGTAGAGTACCATAGCATCCTAGCTCACTGCAATCTCAAACTCTTGGGCTCAAGTGATCCCGTTGCCTTGGCCTCCCAAGTAGCTGGAACTACAGGTGCCTGCCACAGGCCCAGCTAAAGAATCCTCTCTGTACTACTTCCCCTTTTCCTATAAGGGGAGAGTACCTTAAGATTGAAAAGATTTTATTTATAATCTAATAGCTAGATTCTGGATTCTGAATAATTTCTTACCCACTGCAAGGAATTCCTTATACCAAATCACTGAGCACAAAGGTTAACCAACCATTACTTACTCACTGTGTTAATTTTCCTGTTGTACATAATGAGTTACCACAAATTAAAATACCCACTTTCATTGTCTAAAAGTTTTCACAGGTCAGGGAATCAGGGCCCAGCTTACCTATATTCTCTGCTCCAGAACAGAGCATACAAGGCTGCCATCAAGGTTTTAGCCAGGGCTAGGTCTTATCTGAGACTTGGGGTCCTTTCCCAGTCTCACACATGCTTATTGGCAGGATTCACTTCCTTGTGGTTGTGGGACTGGGGTCCTCAGCTCTTGTCCATGGTTTCCTGCCACATGGCCCTGACCATGGTCATTTCCCAGCGTATCAGCTTGCATCTTCAAAATCAGCATGAGAGATTGCATTAATGTACACAGCTATCATTTAATAAAAAAAAAAAAATCAGCATAAGACTCTCTCTGGAATCTTACATACTATATATTGAAACCTTATCCTGAGAGAGCCGTACAAAGTAACCTTGTTATGGGAGTGGTTAGAAACTAGTCACAGACCCTTCCCTCACTTGGGGTGAAGGACCAGGATGAGCACCACGTGATAGAGCAGATAGATACGTGTAAGTATCTGCCCAGGAGTACCAGGATGTTATGCTTATCTCAACAGTGTGTAAAGTTAATTTTGCTGATTTTGCATCTGCTGTTTTGTTTTTTTTTGCGACAAGTATTTATTAATGACACTTTTATAACTGTGTAAATACTTGATTAAAAATTTAAGCCTTGTGTTACTGTGTTTTTAACGTTGACCAAAAGGGCTAGTAAAACAGGTAGTGTAAGATTATTAATATACTGTTATTTTTAAATAACACTGTCAGATAATGTAGTTTGGGATAGAAAAATAAGATTTATCTTCCTCTGGTATTAAAATTGTGATTCTTCTTGATAGGAGTTATTTGCAGCTGACTGGACATGTGTATGATTCGCGATGTTAATTGAGGGCCCTTACTATTTAAAAAGTATGCTGATATGAGATACTTTCTTTAAAACTTTCTGAGTTCATTTAAAGACAAAGAATGGAAGATTAACTGAAAACTTTATGTGGTCATATATAAAATGGTCGTATATCCTACTTCAACTGTTTTTTTGAGGGGCTCAAGTCAAACTTCACAGATTTCTCCCTATTCTTTTGCAACGAGGGTTGATTCTTTTGGAAGTAGAAGTGGCAGGTGCAGTCAGAGTACTTTCATCTCTGCCCAGGATTCCCCTAAATTTTGGTGAAGAGTGAAAATATACAACAAATGAAACCATCTGCCACTCCTGACCAACTAGCCCCTAATGCGCTGTTGGGGACAATGCTGGGCCTTAGGAGTCAGCCCCTGGACAGGGGTCCTGCTGGGAGTCATTTTGGAGGGTAGGGCACACCCTGTCAGCACGCATTCTGGGATATGATCTCCTCACCAGCCAGTCATACGGAGATCACAGAAGCTTTTAATTCGCGTTTAATTACTCCTTCAAAAACTATCCACTGTATCTTGCAGTAGCTATTGTATAAAAATCAACCACCCACGTGTGTGTTTTTTTGACATCTGAAACAGACTTAACCTCTTCAAATGCCAAATATAAAAATATTCAGTTTTACATCTCTTCTTTTTTCCATAAAATTCTCTGGAAATGAAGATAATATGAATAAAAAGGATCATTTTGTTTCATCTGATTGAATCTTTATAGTAATTTTCATTTTTTGAAAGGAGTGTTTGCACTGAAACATCCAAGGTGATTTAGCCTATTAATCAACGGGGATTTCCATATCATCATTTACTTCAAATTAAAGCAATTTAATAGTATTTTCAGTGAGTCTTCTTATTGCATTTTTAATAGAACAATTTTATTGGTGTATTAAGTATTTTGTGAATTTTTGCAGTTTAACCAAAAGCACTCCGAAGTAACTTATCCTCAGAGGTGAATTCTCAGAGCTGCGACTGATAACCGTCTGTCTCACAGCAAACTTGCGTAAGCCACTTTGCCTTTGTCAGGTTTATGAGCCGACATCTGCTTGACTGACAGATGTCAGTGCAGTTAAGGCGCAGTTTAATTTGGGAGTGTTCGTCTAAAAAAAGCTCACATTTTAATCATTTGCATTTGAAAAAGAAATGTGCCTTTTGCCATTCATGTAATTGGCTCCTTCCTGGGGAAGAAGCAGGAGCGCCCAGAACCGGTCGCTGTTTGGGTTGAGCCTTGTAGGCAAAGAGATCGCAAAATTAGTCATTGTGACCATTTTGTGAGCCACTGTGACCCCTCAAAAAAAGCAGCTTATCGATTAGCAATGGCTGACATTTCAAAATGGTCATGAAGAAAAATGTTATTGGATTTATTAATGTTTCTCATCAGCTGTAATCACCAAACAAATTTAAGTAAAAATGTCACAAACCGAATCCATTTAATAATTTGTGATTGTAAAATTTTAAACAAGTTTTATAACCTCAATTCTGATTAGTATATTAAAAATGCCACTTTATCAAGTCATTATTAGTGGATTTAAGAAAAAATGTAGGGGAAAACTAAGCCAAAAAAAAAAAAATAAACTAAGCTTGGGAAGAATTGGTTTAGATATTGAAGGATTTTGATTTTGTTTTATTGAGGTGAAATTCACCTCACATAAATTTAAGCCTTTTGAAGTGAAGGATTTGTTCTTAAGAACAGAGGACGTTACTAGCTGACACATCACTCTCCCGTGACTGACATGCACGTATATCAAAGTAAAATGAAGGAACTAGTAAATTTCTATCCCGGTGAAACTCTGAGAGAGATATTTAAGCATCATCATCTTAAGAACCAGCATCATAAACACAAAAATAGGAATGTTTCAATAAACGCTACCTGTATCATGATAATGTACAGAAGAAAAATCTGGGTTTGCATGAACTCTGGAGGAACTTGCGCACTCAGCACAGGAGTACATGCCAACATTTCGGTATCACTGTGGCTTTATTCTGTCGCCTTTCACTTTTTTATACCTGAAAGCATGTTCTGTGATCACAAATTAAGTTCTCAGGCATTTCATGCTACAGCAAGGGTGTACAGCTGAGAGAATTCTAAGTCTAGATTCTTTGCTGTTTATCAAACGGTAGGGATTGACTCAGCGAAACTGGCCCTGCCACCTTTGATGATTAAATAGTGTGACAAAGTTAACTCTGGTTTCCTTAACATTTTTGGACATCCTCTGATAGAATATGACTGTAAGAACATTAATGACGATATTTCTACCTTTTTCTAAATTTGTATGTTACATATTTATTTAATTTTGATCCTGGGGCACCCAGCAATGTGAACTGCAGAATTATCCCCTTAGCAGAATGCTTTTGAAAAGTGTTTACTGATTTAATTACTTGATGCTCATTTTAATTTTGGGGCACATACTCAAAATTGGAAAGAAGTTAGACAGTCTATGCTTTAAGGTCAGAAGTACGGATTCTCATGAATTGGAATTAAAACAGAGTGGTATTTATATACCATGCTCGGTCTTAAGGAACTTAAGCCAAACGTGATGTAAAATGTTTTGTATGTTCAGTATCTAAAACATGGGGACCATAATCATCGCTTTGAAATTTTATGTCATTAGCCTTAAGTTTTTATTGTTTTATACTTAAACACTAGGATTAAATGAATAAACCAGAAATATATAAAATGGGAAATATGTTAATGTAAGACTTTTATTGCTTTCAAACAAAATCGGTATATATTTAATTTAAACTAGCCGTCTCTATAATTAGCATGCCTTTATTTATACAAAAAATTTCACTCCATCTCCATCTTGTTAAAACTCTCTACTTGTGTATTAAACAAAGCTGAAACACGAAAGAAACCTAGTTGATTCAGCATAAGTTATTATTATTATTCTCTTAATTCATGTATTTGTATTGATATTTAACAATTATACATATTTTATAGTACACGTGATATTTTGATACCTGTATATAATATATAAGGATCAAATAAGGGTCAGCATAAATTTTTATTACGGAAATTTGTAAGCACACACAAAATTAAAGAAAATATTATAATAAACACACATTTATTAATTACCTATGTATATATTTTTTTTTTTTGCAGTTTTTGTCTGGGGCTGGGTTTGAACCCACCATCTCTGGTATATGGCATCCTACTCCTTTGAGCCACAGGCACCGCCCTAATAATTACGTATTTTAACAATTGTTGATGTATAATCAGTCTGGTATTATCTCTTTTCCCTTCTACTGGATTATTTTAAAGCAAACTCCAAACATATTATTTTGTTATTCATAACTCAATATTTATCTCTTACTAATAAAATTCAACTTATTATCTGATTAATAAGTTGATAACTGTGACCTAACTACAATGTAATTACTTAAAATTATTAATATTCTTTAATATTATCTAACCTTAGGTCAATGAATTGGTATAAATTCTACAGTATTAGTCAAGCTGGAATAATCTAGGTTCTTCTGTACTGAGAAATTTCTTTAGAGAAGAAGACAGTACAATACAGAAACTGGTGGTAATCAGTCATGTCCCTTGATGAGACAGACAGTTTATGCCTGGTACAGTTAAGAAGTACCTGGTGTGGTTGTGTTCAGGTTCAGTATTTTTAAGTGATAGAGTGAGCATATGGAAATATTAAACAAAAGAGTTCATGGTGGAGACAGCAGCTCTGTACCTTTTTATTAGGACACAGAGTCAGGAAATGAAGAGGGATTGGTTACCAGAGTCACTGATAAATTTTTAAAAAGAAAGAAAAATATTATATCAGTGTTATCATATAAAAAGTTTGAAAATAATATTAAACTCAGAACTTTGCTGAAGATACTAACCAAACATTAAATCTTCAGAAATATTTTGGGGAAACTTCATACTTGTACAAGGCTGTATTTCCCAGGTTTCTACAGTTTTTTAGTAAGATATGCATGTTAGCGAACTGTACCATGCAAAAGATACATTGTAGTTTACAATTAGAAATAATAAGGATGTTATAGCATGTACATAAAATGGTTTGATGAGTCCTAATAAAAAATGTAAACTAAAAAATATTTTTCACTTCAAGTCATATAAATTAGTTGAATTACTATCACTGAACTGACGTTGTGTTTGTGAGTTTTGTTACTTCATAGTGAGAATTAGTCGAGGTACTTAGTTGACCTACTCTGTTCCTGACATTCAAACAGCTGTGGAGTATAATGTCATTGTTAAGAACAAAGACTCCAGCGTTAGGATGGGTTGAAATCCTGGATTTTTACATTTCTCTCTCTCTCTCTGTATTTTTTTTTAATAATACTATGTGAAGATAAAGGAATATTAGAACTTTCCTCCTTTTCAAAAAAATGTTTTGCTACAGATTCACTAATTAGGTGTGCTTCTATAGCTAAATGTCTTTTTAATTTCAAAATAATTAGGGGTGCACAATTTTTTGTTACATGGATACTTTTCATGGCCCTCAAGTCAGGGCTTTTAATGTGCCCTTCATCCAGTGTACACTGTTCCTGATAGGTGGGTTTTTACCCCTTCCTTTCCCCGCCCTTCTTGGTTTCCAATGACCTTTATATCTCTCTGTGCCTGTGTCTACCCATCGATCAGCTCCCAGTTATTAGAGAGTACATGTGGTGTTTATTTTTCCATTCCTGAGATATTTCACTTAGGATAACGGTCTCCAGCTCCATCCAAGTTGCTGCAAAAGGCATCATTTCATTCCTTTTTATGGCTGAAAAATATTGATTACTCACCTCTTTTTCACGAGTCTGTATTATGGAAGGAACGTGTAATCATACTCAGTCCTTTGAATTTCTTGCAGAACAACAGTTTTTCCTCCCTGATACATCTCCCCTAGTCATCATCACCATCTTCATCCCTTTCATTTTAACATTTAATTGAAGGCTGTCTTAGTCCATTTTGTG
This sequence comes from Galagoides demidoff, assembly GCA_963574575.1. Taxonomy (NCBI): domain Eukaryota; kingdom Metazoa; phylum Chordata; class Mammalia; order Primates; family Galagidae; genus Galagoides; species Galagoides demidoff. The sequence goes on along the minus strand of CAUYQV010171535.1, from coordinate 4,836 downwards.
CTGCTAAACCAAATACCTGAGCCTGGGTACTTTATAAAGAATAGGGATTTTTTTCTTACAGTTCTGGAGGCTAGAAAGGCCAGGCTTGAGAGGCCTGCATCTGGCGAGGTCCTTCTTGCTGTGTTATCCCTTGGTAGAAGGTGGACGGGTAAGACAGTTCACTTGCATGTGTGTGAGAGTAGGGGAGGGAGGCCAAAACCCTCAGGAACCCTCTCTTGGGATAACCAATTACTCCACTGATAGCAGCCTTAATTCACTGAGGGCAGAGCCCTCGTGACCTAATTATTGCTTAAAGGTTCCACCTCTTAATGCTGTTGCATTGGGAGTAGTTTCCAACACATGAATTTTGGGAGACACAATCAAACCATAGAAAGGGCTGACACTGTGTTGCAAGGTTTGGTAGAGTGCAGTAGGCAGACAAAGTCTGAGATTGTTCTCTGATTCTAGGCACTTGACAGTCTGTTGTGTAGGAGAGAATAGATAAAGGATTTAAATAGCACTTCCATATGGCCTGTTCAGGTTTCAATTAAGTATCGGAATACTTCAGTTTCAAGGAATACCACTGAAAGTTCATCTCCAGGCAGTTTTCCTCTAAGATTCCCCTTCCTGGTTTAGTCTATTTGCCATAGCCACCATTTTCTTCTTTCTGCCAGTTACTAACTTACAGTTGAGAATTCAGTCAATTTCTTCACGATTGATAACAATTTTTGCTTGATAGTGTTCAGAAAGGACACGGTATCTATCAGAAGACCGGCTGCTAGATTAGACTGGCCAAGATTCAGACTCCTTTAGGAATCACATCCTATCTTTCAGTGTTTTGTTCATATTTTCTCTCTTAACACCCCCCCCCCCCAACACACACACAGTGATTAATGTCAAATGCACAGAGGAATTTTTATAGCATTGAATTTGGTTACAGAGCTTTAGCTTTTGGCTTTAGCTTTAGAGTCGTGCTGTCTTAGAATGCTGGAGAGGGAAGAGGCGTTGAAGACCCAGACAGTGATGCATTTGTGCTACTAGAAGACCGCAAGACACCTTAAACCTGAAGAGAATAACCCGCTGCCTTCTGTTTCTTATTTTTTTGGAATTCGATGTTGTTGCTGTAAGAGTTTTCAGTTTTAACCTGATGCTATAAGTAATGAAGAAGCTTTCATTTTAAGGAGTCATCCACTTACCTCTGGACATATGAAGAGAAATTGGTGAATTTTGATGTTGGCCGTCTCCTTTCTCAAAAAAGCCAAAAAAGTGATTTATTTGAATTAAATGAACACCTGCCTCTTTGAGCTGTTCAGCTGTTGAAACTTGGGTGTGCCATCATTTTTCAAAAACCATGAAAGAGTCTTTTTTTATTGTGGTAAAATATACTTAAGTTCAAATTTACCATTTTAACCATTTTTAAGTGTATTTCAGAGTATTCGTACCTACACACTGTTGTGCAACCATTCCCACCATGGGAACTTTTTCGTCTTCCCAAACGGAACCTTTACACCTTTTAAAAAGTGTCAGCCTGTTCTCCCACTCTGTCCAGCCTCTGGCCACCACCATTCTACTTTCTTTCTTTATGGGTTTGATTGATGTAGATGCCTCATCTAAGTAGAATCAAGTAAGTGTCTGGCCTATTTCACTTATTGTCGTGGCTGTAAGATTCATTGATGTTGGAGCTTGTGTCAGAATTTCCTTCCTTTTTAAGACTGAATAATTCTGTGTGCATAGCCCACATTTTGTGTTGATTAATTTATCTGTCTACAGGCGTCTAAGTTCCTTCTACCTTATTGTTACTAGGAATAATGCTGCTGTGAATATTGGTATGTAAATACCTGTTCAAGGCCCTACTTTCAATTCTCTTATGTATATGCTCAGGATTGGAGTGGCTGGAATATATGGTAATTCTATCTTCAATTTTTTGAGGAGTTGTCACATTGTTTTCTACAGAAGCTGGACCATTTCACATTCCTATCAGCAGCGAACAGTGGTTCTAATTTCTCCACATCTTCACCAGTACTTGTTATTTTCTGGTTTTCTTAATGATTAATGATGATGAGGCAAAGGATACTGATAATTGTTGGCTATCACTTTAATTTCTTGAAAAATAGATACGTAATTTCTGATGCTTATATGTTCAATGCTTTAAGAATCAGCATTTCCTCATTGTTATACTTTTTCTTATCTTCATTTATATGAGGGCAGCTTTCTTATGGATCCATGGTGTTTGTTGTATTCCAAGCTACAAAGGCAGTCTCAAAAAGATTAGACTTTAAGATAAAATTAGTTAATTAATTAATTAATTTAGACATGGTCTCACTTTGATGCCCTTGCTAGAGTGCTGTGGTATCATAGTTCACAGCAACCTCAAACTCTTGGGCCCAATTGATTCTCTGGTCTCATCCCCCTGAGTAGCTGGGACAACAGGTGCCCACAACAATGCCCGGCTATTCTTGGAGACAGGGTCTTGCTCTGGCTCAGGCTGGTCTCGAATACCTGAGCTCAAGCAATCCACCCACCTCAGCCTCCCAGAGTGGTAGGATTACAAGCACAAGCCACCACACCTGACAAAATTATTACTTTAACATGTAGTTCAGACACTATAGTTTTGGTTTCTTAACCTTTTGATTTGTTGTTTTAAATTTTAAACATTTATGATAAGAGAAAAAGACCTATAGCTCCTATTGCAACCATAGAGAAAATTTGTAAGAGTTCAAACAGACAGGGCCTGACAAGTCCTAATGTCCTGGAAATGAACAATTTTTTGGAGGGAAAATATTCACACATAGGTGGGAATAGAGAATGAGAATTGCAGAACCAGAAAGGCTTAAAATGGTAATGCTATTGATGTAAATTTTAAGAAGATTTTTCTGGGTACAGTAATTGCTCCTTATCTGAAAGTGGTTTCAGTTAACTGTGGTACAGTCCAATAAGATATTTCAAGAGAGTGTAACTACATTTGCATAATTTTTACAATATATTCTTAAAATTATTCTATTCTGTCATTATTGTTATAATCTCTTACTGTGTCCAATTTATAAATTACCCTTTATCATAGGCATGTATGTATAGAAGAAAACACAGTGTCTACAATGTTCAGTATTATCTGGGATTTTAAGCACCCACTAGGGGTCTTAGAATGAATCCCCCAGGGACTACTCTGTATTTCCTCTCGTGTGGATATATGGGTATTTGGGCATGGAATGAGTTGCTCTGATATGTCCCAGCCTATGCAGTTATACCAGGTGTTTACAAGGAGGGATCTTTGCTAACCAAAAGATTTTCTTTTTTAATATTTAATAATAAATTGGTTGCATATGAAAATTACAATGTTCTATAGTATTTCTGTGCATAAAACTTTATCTTTGTTATTTTGATATTGTCTTATTATAACATTAATTAATACTGATATTACAATATTTTTAAAGGAAAAATTGGGTGTGCGAAATATTATTCATATTTTTGGATCTCTTTTCTGCAGATTTATAATAGAACTTATGTAAAGTAGATGAATATTTTCGGAGATCATGAGTCTGTGTTTGCCAACAGTATATTTCATTTGGAGTAGAAATACGGTTTTCTGTAACTCCCATCCACATTCTATCCCTATTACATTTAGTGGATAGATTAAAATCAGGCTTCACATTACAAGTTGGTAATTTCTAATTTAAACTTGACAAACTCGTTTTTATGTGTTTTTATGTATTCATAATTCAGTATTAGATGTAATTTTCCTTCTGAGAAACTGCATATATGCATTTTAAATCAGAAACCTTAAAAGCTTTTAGATTAACTTCCCAAATACGTCAGAAGTTTGGCTTAGTAGTATCTTTTTGAAAAGAGTCTGAATAATTATTTAATTATAAATTCTATTAAAATTCACATTTCCTTGGAGTAACATTTTTATTATGCTGTGTTTTAAAAACCTGATACCCTGAAATAATTAAAAGGAAATTATGTATGTAAAACCCTTCCTTCAACATTGGTGCGTTTTTGGTTAACATTGCATTCATAAAGACACTAAACACATTTTAAAAAACTATTTTTATAGTGTAAAATTGCTTCATCGAGGGAAGAATCTTAAAATTGGGAGTTCTATACCTAATTTGGTGTTTTGAGATTTTTTCCCCCCCTCTTTTCACATAAGAAAGGAAATTCTTGAATTATTTGATATTCAAGTAGCCCAATGATGAAAATATTTTTTTTCTATACCAATAATGAGGATGTAATACTTCTATTGAATAAATAATTGCTAAATACTATCCCAACAGGAATGGGTTTCAGCAGCTTCTATTTTTCATTGGTAGAGCTTTCTTTAAGTCATTAGCCCATTTCACTTTTCTCATGATTTACTTACACCCAGACTTTGTGATAGTTTATCTTAAAGGCGACGATGGTTGAATGTTTGCTGTCCTTTTCCTGCATTTTTTTTTATTCTTTATTTTTTTATTAAGTCATAGCTGTGTACATTAATATTATCATGGGGTACAGTGGGTTGTTTCTATATACAATTTGGAATACTTTCATCCAACTGGTTAACATAGCCTTCATGTCATTTTCTTAGTTGTTGTGTTAAGATACTTATGTTCTACATTTAGTAAGATTCACATGTACCCTTATAGGATAAATCATAAGTGTGATTCCACCAATCACCCTCCCTCCACCCATCCTCCCAGAAGACCAAAAATCATGCTACAATAAAGATATTTGTACGAGAATGTTCATTGCAGCCCAATTCATAATTGCTAGGTCATGGAAGAAGCCCAAGTGCCCATCAACCCATGAATGGATCAATAAATTGTGGTGTATGTACACCATGGAATACTATGCAGCCATAAATAAAGATGGAGACTT
>CAUYQV010171534.1:0-11399 GCA_963574575.1 Galagoides demidoff | reverse complement strand
TCTCCTGCCTACACCTCCCAAGTAGCTGGGACCACAGGCGCCCACCACAACACCTGGCCATTTTTTGGTTGCAGCCATCATTGTTGTTTGGCGGGCCCGGGCTGGGGATTCGAACCCGCCACCTTAGGTGTATGTGGCTGGCACCTTAGCCGATTGAGCCACAGGCGCCAAGCCCAAACAAATTATTTCAATGCATGGTTCTGTTCTGTGAAGTTTAGATTTGGACCAGGGGCAACACCTGGGGATCTGCAGGGCCACATGTGGCCTTGAGGCTGCAGGCTCCCATTTCATTATTAAAATCTCCCGAATAATAATTCATCTTTCCACACATACATTTTAAGAGAATCAGCCGGCCCCTTCACGCCTGTTGCGTGTGACGCTGGCATTCACACGATTAACACCACGTTTTGAGTGGACAGGTGCTACACGTTACCACCATAATTCAATCCAACTTCACAAAGTAAAACACACATGCATCTCTTCAAATGTGCGTGCATTTTTTGGCACCCTCTGTATATTAGGTTAATTTAATTAAACAAATCCATTTAATTAAACTAACCTCTTACTTTTAAAATTTACTTTAACCAAGCATTCAATATCAACACTGGTTTGACCAAAAGACATACCTACATAGCAGTATAAGAGTCAGAACTTAGGGTTTTTTAAAAGCACCTCCCTCTCGACCAGGGTTTCTCAATCTCAGCACTAGAGACATTTTAGCCAGAGGATTCCTTGCTGCAGGAAGCTGTCCGGGACTTTTCTGATGCATTATGGGTCCTGACGCTCCATATGTGTGAAATGTGCCCGTAGCTTGACCAGCTGACGTGAGTGAAGGCAGCATGAGACTAAGGAGCGCCAGGGGGACCCAGGTCCCAGCTCCCGTCATGAGTAGAGGCCACTCAACACTGACTTCTGAACAAGTACTTAAGTTGTCTGCAGTTAAAATACTTGCCTCCACTCTCACACCTGCTAAATCAGAGTGACCAGAGATACTGAAATGGGAGCACACATTAGCACGCCTCACCAGGCTGCGGGGAGGACTGAAAGAGACATATTTTTGCATCTCGTGTGAGTTGCAAAGTGCTATATAAATGTTTGCACTGTCACTAGTAAGGTTAAAGTGAAGTCACTGAGACACAAGAGCTAAGTAAACACAGACTTCCGCTCTGCACGTCCCAGTACCTCAAGACAGTCCCTGCATTTAAACACCAGCTTCAGAAGACCTGGGTCAGTGCCCTCTGTGAAAATCCAGCCCATCCCCTACAGAGGCTCTTCACAGAGATTCTCAGACATAAGAACAGACGCTCAAGAAACCGGGGAGTAATTAAGGACACCTCAATTTGGACATCTTTTTCACTGATTCTATTAAATTTACTATTTTCTTCTACTACAAATGGAGGCAATAACCAAGAGAAATATTAGTAGCAGTTCCTGTGTCTCTGTCATAATTGAAATGACAAATATTTTTAAATCTCATTACATTTGTGCCACTTATCTTCAAATACCATTTATCTTCTTCATTAGTTTGAAGTTACAATAGTTTTAGACCTGCAGTAAGGTTTGTTTAATTACATGAATAGATACAGGGACAATGTCAATAACCTTCATGCAGGTCTCTTTAAAAAATAAAAATTTTCAGCCAGGAGTGGTGGCTCACACCTGTAATCCCAGCACTCTGGGAGGCTGAGGTCGGCAGATGACCTGAGCTCACGGGTTCGAGACCAGCCTGATCCAGACCAAGATCCTGTCTCTAAAAAAGCTGGGCGTTGTGGCGGATGCCTGCAGTCCCAGTTACTTGGGAGGCTGAGGAAAGAGAATCACTTAAGCCCAAGAGTTTGAGGTTGCTGTGAGCTGTGACGTCACAGCACTCTACAAAGGGCAACATAGTGAGATCCTGCCTCAAAAGAAAATTTTTTTCGTTCACTAGCCACATTTAGGTATCTCAAATCACACATTCTTTTGTTAGTATTTTATTCTCTGTATTTCACTAGTGGTTCCCTTTGTAACCATGTGTACTATTTATTTACAGCCACTGCCTTAAGAAGTCCGCAGGCTTCCCCAGATTTCCAAACAGGCCTTGGTCACAAAATGTGTCGTGGGACTCACAGAGGATGCACGTGCCACTTCCCAGACACACGACAGGTTGGCTTTCCTGCTCCAGACCCAGGGGAGATGCGGAAACGTTCTCTGTCTCCCTTCACTGTCACTTCATGGGAGCTTGTGAAGCTCACTGTCTGCACTGGTGAGAGTTCTCCAGAGAAACGGGACATACATATGTGTGTGTATACCAGGAGATTTATTATAAGAGAGATTATAGTTGGCCCACGTGATTACGAAGGCAACAAGTGCCATGCTAGGGGTCTAGCAGCCAACAGTGCCAGCCAGGAAGTAGGCTCAAGGCGCAGGAAGAGCCAATATTTTCGTTTGAAAACAAGGAGAGAAAACAGGGTCTCAGACTGGAGACAGTGGTGCAGGAGGAGTCCTCTAACTCGGCCTTTCCACTCTCTGTGGTTCCTCAGCTGGTCAGACGAGGCTCGCCCACACTGGGGAGAGCGATCTGCTGGACTCAACTCCTACATCTCATCCAAAAATCCCCCCACCTGCACTCCCAGAATAGGGTTTGACCAAACATCTTGACACCATGGCTTAAGCGAGTTGACACATAAATTAATCATCTACTTCTCAACCAGTGTCTGTCGAGTGAATGCTTACGATGTTCACAGGCACCCGTGTAACCGTGTCAAGTACAGTCTGTTGTCCCATGAGGCTTACCGTCTAGAGAGCTCACCCAGCTATTACATAAACGGTTAGTACAAATAAATATAAAAGGACAATCATGGTAATAAGTTCAGACAAAAGAAAAAGAAAAACTTAAGATCTAACATAATTTAGGTGGTTAAAAATAAGAGTCCAATGAGCAGTGATGTTAAAATAGATCCGAGGACGACTACAAAGCAGCAGGTGACCTGGGTAAAAGGCTGGGCGGGGGCACGGTGAACGGCACAGGCACCCGGGCCCTGCTGGGGACGAGCCAGCACCTGGAGAAAGCACAGGGCAGGGACAGGCATCACCTGTGGGATGGATGACGGAAGGGCCTCTACAACAGCCATTTTCAACCAGCGTGCCATGAAAAGTTTTAAACGTAATTATTACATTATTTTCTAAAGAAGTTCAAAGCACATTAAGTCCATTCTTTTTCCACTCTTTTTTGAACAACAAAATTGAAGGAGGGCGTTGCCTGTGGCTCAGTGGGTAGGGCACCGGCCCCATATACCAAGGGCGGCAGGTTCAAACCTGGCCCCAGCCAGCTAAAATAGCAATGACAACTGCAACAACAACAAAAAGCCAGGCACTCTACTGAGGGCAACAAAGTGAGACTCTGTCTCAAATTAAAAAAAAAAAAGGTTAAGTAAAAATAAAAACATAATTCAAGGGTGCTGCGAAAGCTTAACGGTAAGTTAAGCTCACTCAAGTGTGCTGTGAGATATACAGAGTGGGCAGGTCTCATGAGGGAGGAAGTTTCAGACGTCATCCCGAGAGGGACGGGAGGCCCAGCACCCTTCCTGACTAGTAGCTATTCCATTCCACGAAAACGCCACCAGGGAGACAGCAGTTCTACCCATAGTTTATCAATCACATATTGAGCAATCCACATACCAGGCCTACTTTAGTTTAAAAAAAGAAAAAGGAAACAGGTGTGGGAAGGAGCTTCACCGCCCCAGGCAATAACCCACGGCTGATCTGGGGTCACGATCCACATCTCCACACAAGTCACACAGGCTCCCCCCAGAACCTTCCTCTTCACATGACCTTCTACCCCCCACACCAAGGACATACCTGATTATTCATGCCTTATATCAATAACATCTTAACTTAGAACAATTACCTCTAAAAATATACGTCACACAATATCCCCTGTATACAAGGAAAACACTGGTGAAAATGGTGGTGGCCTCTAGGAAGAGTGGCTGGCTGGCTCCTCTCTTCCCACAGACGTGGGAGACCTACTTGTCATATTTTTGTATCTTATCTGTGTCCAATGGATTGGTGAGGCTATTTTAAAAATAATAAGAACCGCCAAGTGGGGTGGCTCACGCCTGTAATCCCAGTACTTGGGAGGTGGCGATCGGTAGATCACCTGAGCTCACAGTTTTGAGACCAGCCTAAGCCACAGGGAGACTCCGTCTCTAAAAACAGCCAGGTGTTGTGGCAGGCACCTGTAGTCCCAGCTACTCGGGAGGCTGAGGCAAGAGAATCACTTAAGCCCAAGAGTTAGAGGTTGCTGTGAGCTGCGATACTATAGCACTCTACCAAGGGTGACAAAGTGAGACTGTCTAATAAGAACCATTTCTAAATCTCCAAGAATATTATAATTATATCTAATATGATACTTGTTAAATCTCAACCCTGCTGGTTCAGGCAGTGCGAGCCACAGCAGAGACTTCTAACTGCCAACACATCCATCTCCCCATCTCCTTTCTCCTCCCCCCTCCGTCACAGGACCCTGATGTTATCTGAGGTGGCAAAACACTAAATAAGACATTTTCTGACTCCCCTGCAGTTACGTGTGGTCATGTGGCTGAGCTCTGGGCAAGGACACACAGTGAGGTGTCCTGGGGGTGTGAACACTTCTTAAAGAGAAGGGACCCCACTGCAGGCTGGGCATTCTTATGTCCCCGATTCTGTCAGCAGCCATTTTGGAAAGCGCATGGTATCTGCAGACCTGTGGTCAGGCAAGACCATGAGGTGACCTTGAAGGTGACAGGGCAGCAGGAGAGAAGCCTGTGTTCCTGACGACTCTGTGGACCCAGCAAACAGCCCGGGACGGCTCACCTCTGCTTTCCTTCAGGTGACAGAGACACAGACTGGATCTTTATGAAGTCATTATTGTGTTGACTTTTTCTTCCATGTACCAAAACCTAATCCTAATTGATATACCGACCATCCTCATACCACAAAGAGATTACGGTACATGCCCAACAGCTTATGAAAGAGGGTCCTGTCCACTTATCCTGCAACGTGCTGAGTGAGGCAGGGAGAGCACACAGCAGCATCTGGGGGATGGGAGCGGGTTGCTTGGAGAATCCTCCCTAACTCATCCACGTAACAACGCTGTTCATATTTTACAATCTTAAGGAGGTACAAATGTTTTAGGTTACAGGAGTCATTTCTGTAATGCTTAAGTCCTGGCTACAGGTGCCTGTCACTCAAATAGTGTTCACGGTGCCCATCCAGCTGGCCTAGTCCCCCTGCCCCCACCCCAGCTGCTTTTCACTGAATTTTGCCTCCCTCTGGGTAACTGTGCATTCATTATTTAGGTCAAATTTAATAGTGAGCACACGTGCTGCTTGTTTTCCATTCTTGAGATCCCTCACTTAGGAGAACGGTCTCCAGTTTCCTCCAGATTGTGGCAAAAGGCACTAACTCATCTTTGCTTATGGCCGAGGGGAACTGTGTGCTGTGATCCACTCAGGACTCGAGGGCACGGGGGTTGATGCCACATCTTTGCAACTGTGAATTGTGCTGTGATAAACATTAGCAAGCAACTGCCTTTTTAATGAAATGACTTCTTTTCCTTTGAGTCGTCAGTACTCAGCAGTGGGCTTGCTGGATCAAGTGGGAGGTCTGCTTTCAGTTCTCTGAGCTATTCCAATCTGTTCTCCACAGAGGTTGTAGTACTGTGCAGTCCCCCCGACAGCACATAAGCTGTCCCTTCCATCTGCATCTAGCCAGCAGCTACTGGTCTGGACATTTTAGAAAATGCCACTGTAACTGGGAGAGGCGTTTTCATCCTGGCGTGATCCGCATGTCCCTGATGACCGCCGAGCACTTCCTCACATTTCTTGGACATCCGTCCTCTTTCTTCCTCTGTTCATGGTTTTATTCTTCTCTTCCTGATTTGCTGGAGTATTTGTAAATTCTAGTTCCTTTCTCTGAGGTGCAGCTTGTGAACCTGTCTCCCATCCTGTAGGCTGTCCTTTGCTCTGTTGATTGTTTCCTTAGCTGTGCAGAAACTCTTCAATCAAATCCCATTTATTAATTTTTGTTACTGCCAACAATGTGGGGTCTTTTTCATAAGTTCTTTGCCTAGGCTGACATCTAGAAAAGTTTTTCCTACCTTTCCCTCTAGAATTCTTATCATTTTGAGGCAAGAAAGTAAAAGCAGAGCTAAATTCTGTCCCAGTCCCTCTGTACAGGCATCAGCCAGACAGTCTGTAACACGAATTGCTACCCTTACTGCAGCAGATGTCTCTGTTATCTACGTGCTGGACCCATGTAGTAACCTTGTAACTGCCCGAACCTTCTGTCACCTTGAGGACAGGTAGCCCAAGGGTGCAGGCCAACCTGACCTTCCCCTGAATCACAAGACTTCACATCCTCACATCTCTTGTGTCTTTCACAACTTTCATAGGCACCCAAGCCCTAAAAATGTATAAAATACAGGCAAGAGATTGAGTCGGTGGGCTCAGTTTTTAGGACACTAGTCAGCCAAGTCTCCCGGCCAGGCCAGTGAATAAAGCTGCTTCTTCTTCCAACAGGTGCCTGGAGTCTTTGGTCTGTATAGGTTCCTGCTACAGTTTCATGCCTCAGGTCTGTGTCTTTCACACATCCCGAGTGGCCTGTCGTGAGTGGTGACGGGTGTCGCTCCTCTGCGTGTGCCTGTCCAGTGTTCCCAGCACCATTTATTTATTTATTTATTTTTTTTTTGCAGTGTTTGGCCAGGGCCAGGTTTGGACCCACCATCTCCAGTATATGGGGCCAGCACCTTACTCCTTTGAGCCACAGCCGCCGCCCAACCCAGCACCACTTATTGAGCAGGGCTTTTCTCTCGTGTACACCACTATCTGGTTTGTCAAAGATCCGTCCATAGTAGGTACAGAGTTTTATATCTGACTTCTCTGTTCTGTTCCATTGGTCTATTTCTTTTTTTGCACCAAAACCCTGTCATTTTCGTTACCACTGGCTTGTAGCATAGTTTGAAGTCTAGCTAATTTTTCTGTTTTTAGTAGACCCAGATTGCACTCTTGCTCAGGCTGGTCTCAAACTCCTGAGCTCAAGTGATCCTCCTGCCTTGACCTCCCAGAGGCATGAGCCATCAGATTCAACACCATTTTCATTTCTGATTGAGCTTTCTTTGGTTTCTCTTCTGTTTTTGGTCAATCTAGCAAGAGGTGTGCTGATTTTATCTTTTCAATTAATCAATTTTTTTCATAATACTTTGTTCTTTTGCTCTCCAGTTCATTAATTCTGCTCTGACCTTTGTTATTTCTTTTCTTCTGTTGTCTTTGAGTTTGGTTCTTCGTTTTTTAGTTCCTTGAAGTGTGACACTAAGTTGTTAATTTGGGATTTTTCTGTCTTTGATGTAGGCATTTAAGACTATGAGGAATCTCCCCTGAGGAACGTTTTTGCTGTGTCCCAGAGATTCTAATAGCTTGTGACCCCACTGTCATTTGGCTCAAAGAATTTTTTGATTTCCACCTTAATTTCATTATTGACCCAGAATTATTCAGCAGGAGGCTATTTAATTGACATGCCTTTGTGTAGGTTTTAGTGTTTTTTGTTTGGGTTTTTTTTTGAGACAGAGCCTCAAAAGCTGTCACCCTGGGTAGAGTGCTGTGGCTTCACAGCTCACAGCAACATCCAGCTCCTGGGCTCAAGCGATTCTCCTGCCTCCACCTCCCAAGTAGCTGGACTACAGGCTCCTGCCACAACACCCAGCTATTTTTTTATTGTAGCTGTCACTGTTTGGCGGGCCAGGCTGGATTTGAACCCACCAGCCTAGGTGTATGTGGCTGATGCCTTAGCTGCTTGAGCCACAGGGACCGACCCTAGTGTTTCTCTTTTGATTGATTTCTAGTTTTATTCCACCGTGGTCAGGGAAGGTTGTAGGAGACTGAGCACCAGGCTTGTAGAAGCGGACACCAGTTCTTGAGGGAGGCGCTGGGAGTGGGACAATTCCTAGCCGGCCTGGAGATGTTTTGCTGCCTGAAGACAAGCCCCCAAGCAACTGCATACATTAGTGAGATAAGACCAGTTGCTCCTTAGCAAGCAGGTGTTATACTTTGGACATTTGTGGTGCAACAGGCTGGGAGTCCAGCCCATGGGGAAAGAGCACATAGTGACCATTAAGGCGGGATCCTAGTACACGGGCCCCCCACACCTGTTGTATGATGCATCAATAAAAGGCCACCACAGAGGTTACTTGGGGCTCTCCTTGCACCTACGGGAAGCCCACCTCTTACAGGTGTGTGCCTTCCATCCGTGTCCTGGCTGTTTTTATTTACGCAGTGACCAACAGAAAGTATTTGGTATTATATTGATTTATTCTGAATTTGTTGAGACCCGTTTTGTGGTCTAAGAAGTGACCTGTCTTGGAGAATGTCCCAGGTGCTGCTGAGAAACATGTGTAGTCTGTAGTTTGGGGTAGAATGTTCTGTAAATGTCTGTTAGATCTATTTCATTTAGAGTTTGGCTTAACTCCATTATTTATTAATTTTTTCTGTTGTTGTTTAACAGACTGCAAGGTCTGCCGTCCCTGGCCGGGGGCTCCCCTCTGTGGGTCGTCACTGATGCCTTTGTCTGGCTGTCTGCAGGACCTCCTTCACGCGGACTCTGGCAGGTTGACTGCTCTGTGTCTTGGAGATGGCCTATTTGCTGTGACTCTTCCTTGTGTTCAGTGTCCATCTTGTATCTGTGTGTCTGAACTTCTGGGGATGCCCAGGAAGTTCTCCTCAATACTTTCCTCCAACAGACTTCCCAGGCTTTTAGCTCTTTCTTCTTCACTCTCGGGGAGACTCATAACTAGGGTGCTGCTTTGCTTCAGACTCATCTCTCAGTGGCTGCTCAGACTTTTTTATATTCTCCTCTGCCTCTTTCAATGACTGGGTTATCTCAAGAGCCTTGTATTCCATCTCTGAGATTCTTTCTCCTTGCTTTAGCCAGTGAGGCTTCAATTGCATTTGGAAATTCTCTGAATGACACTTTTGTTTAAGTTCTACTATATCCCTTCATATGTTGCCCAGCTCTCTAGTGACTTTTTCCCTTTTTCTTATCTACGTCTTTGGAGTTTTAGCTTACTTTTGTTGGTCTTTACTTTTTCTTTTATTCTCCAGATTTCATTTCTGCCATTTTGGCAATTTCCCTGTGCATGGTCTGCACTATCATAGCTCCACTGTGTTCTCTTGGGGTTGTCAAACTAGTTTGTTTCTTCATGTTGCTGGGGTTGTTTTGCTGGTTTTTTTCTCATCTATCTCTTCTTCTCTCAGCTCTAGGTTACAGCAATGGCGGGGAGGGACACCCATTCTCCTTTGCTGGGGACTCTCTTGAACCAAGAACCATGAGTGATAGCTGCTGGGCGAGGGGTCCTGAGGGAAATGTTGGACTCCAGTGTGATCCTGCCAATCCAGTGATAGTTGTGGGCACTCAGGAGTGGGGCCGTGGGATCCAGCCACAACTCTGGAGTCTTGAGGGTAGAGATGTAGCCCCAGTGTAGGCCCTAGAGCCACAGGTACAGAGCCCTGGACTCAGGCATGGTGAGAGCTCAGAGATGCTCTGGGGATTTCAGGGGCAGAGCCACCCACATGGAGAGCTGCTCCACCAGCATGGGGCCTGAGGATGCTGAGTTACACGGGCAGGGGTTTCTCTCTCTCAGTGGCCCAAGTTTCACATAGGCGGGCCAGAGCTGTTGGTCAGCTAAGGTCCTCCCCTGACATCTAGGACCCACACTGAGGCCGCTGCCCAAGGGTTCCCAAGTGGTGCCTGTGGCAACTGAGGCTCCCTTCTGTTCCTTTTCTATGCCAGGGAGGAGGTGTGCTCAGCTCCCATCACAGGGCTCAATGCAGGGAGCATCTATTCCCTCCCTGGCCTGGTAGAGTGATTCTAAGGTCACTGCAGAATGGCTGGGTCAAGAGTGGACCTGGCTCTGTGCACCAGATCAATCAGGAGTTGATCAGTTGCCAACGCCTGGGACTGGCAGGCAGCAGGGCTCTGCTGCACCTGCTGTCTGGTGGAATGTCTCTGCACAGACTCTGAGCAGCTCCCCAGTCAGCACAATGTTCTATACTGGGAGAGGTAGTCACCTCACAGATCAAGCTGCGGGTAACTTCCGTCTCTCTCCAGCAGACCATGCCCCTCTATGTGCTGTCTGTAGTGTGACTTGTACTGGGCCCCCACCTACTCTCTGACATGGCAGGTGGTACTTCTGAGTAAGCAGCAGCCACTCCGGTCCGACTGAGTTGGAACATGCTGTGGTGAGCTGTAGAATTCCTCTCTCTGTCGATGGTTTTGATTGTAGGAAACAGCCAAGTGCTGAGATGTCAATTGTGCCCATGGAAAGCTCTGGTCCCTTGGGTGGAGCATGTGAGTGCCCAGTGCCCTTTGGGAGGGCCCTGTTGCTCCCAGGGGGTTGGGTGATCTCCCCACCCAAGCAGATTCAGGTGGAGGAACCAGGCAGCACCTAGTCAGGTTGTGGCCCTGGACACTCTGCAAAGCCTGGGGCCGCTCAGAGGCTGTTTACCAGCCACAAGGGGGGAACCGCTGGGAGGAAACTCCAGGCCAGCTCTATAGACAAGGGGGGCTGCTCATGGGGGAGGGGCCTGAAGGGCTGGGTGCTATGGCACCCTGGGGGAGCATGTTCTCTCTAGGGGACGGCTCTGATCCCACAGTGTGGCTTTCCTAGGTGGGATGTGGAACGGGTGCTCTCCCATATCTCTGTGTCTCTGCCCCTCATAATATTCCCTTGTCAGTTCCACACATGTGGGGCCCCTCACCCCAGAGTCCAGCCCTCACTCCCCACCCTATGTCCCCCAGTAACCCACTCAAGTCCAGGGGACACCGAGTCCGGCTACACATCTGACCTGCTGGTTGTGTCTCCCCTAAATGCTGGTGGGCAGGGCCTCCCAGATTGGCACTCAGGTCCCCTGCAGGACCTCAAGGGGAAGGCAAGGGCCCCTGACCTAGAGTGGGACCCTGTTTCAGCTGGGGAGGGGGCCGCTACCCAAACCCCACTCAAGCTTCTCTCCAGCTATAGTAGGTGGGGAGGGGCAGATGGTGACAGTCTGAGTGGGAGAACTCTCTCAGCCTCCTGGTTACTGTCCTTGGAGGGGAACCCTGCACAGTGTCTGAGCCCCGAGACCCTGCAGCTTTGCCTCCGTTCTGTTTGCTCAGTGCTTTGGCCTGAGGGGTAGAAAAGCTCCCAGGAAGCTCGGAGGCCTGCTGCTCACGAGGGAGGGTGGCAGGGAGAGGGGCCCTACACCTCCGCCAGGCTCCAGCCTCTCTGGATTTGATCCTCCCTGGTACCATTTCCCTTTACCTTCTTCCCTCTGCTTTGCAGATTCCCTTTGTGGGGTCCTGGCAGGCTCCCCACTTACCTCTCCCAGCTACACCTGGGTTGTACCCTC